>VZZY01018727.1:0-211709 GCA_013400335.1 Eurystomus gularis | reverse complement strand
CCCCCCCAAAAAAAAAAGAGGTTACAAAGCTTATATGTGAAATAAAATACAAATACTAACCTGCAGTGGTGCAAGGTCAGATACAAATGCAAAACGGACAAGAGGAAGGATGGGCAGTTAGGAACATGATCCTGAAAAGGAATTGTTAATATAAGATTTCTTTTGACTCTGTTAGTGACTGGGATTACCAGTATTACTGCTTTTAACAATATCCTTTCGCTCTCACTTCCGGCACTGCTGTACCAGTTTGATTAATATTGCCAGGTGTTGGTAAATCTGCATCTCATACAGTCCTAGTTTCAATATCAATTTAGTCCATATAAATTTGGAAGACAGTGGGCTGCTTGTCTTATGTTTTACCTGTCCTAGGTAAAACATTCAATATTTTCATTAGGAAGATAGGGCATCGTTAACTGATGTTTGGGGATTTTTTACAAGAGATTTCTATGGTTCAATAGAGCAGAGGGAAACATGTCTGGCAGATCCTTTTCACATATCTTTAAGTTTCTCAAATGCTTATTTTTAGCTGAAGTTTATTGTCTTCACACCCTCGAGAACGAGGAGGGGAGAGGGAGAGAGGGAGGAACACATTTCAGGACGCTAACTTCCCTGATCCTAAACTGTACCCAAGATCAGTGAGATGAATGGATGAATTGCCCTTTGAAGTTTTCTGTGTTTGCCCACTGGCTACTGCGAGAGGCTAGACACATAATGGTTTAACAGCCAACTTCAGTAAAATAAACCCCATCAATTAAAAAGAAAGACCAACCAAAAAATTCCAATAGAACAAGCTACCTAGCCATTTAAGAGGGAGAAAAATACATTTGCCTTTAGGTGTCCAAATTTCTTCTAAATCCAAATTCTGTTTGGACTTGACTCCGGTGGTTTTCTCTCCTGTGTCTGCACTCAGGTATGTTTCTTCCAAGTCCTGTTTAGAGACGATAGATAAGAGACCAAAAAGCGCATGGATTTTTTCTACAGAGGGCAACCTCTGTGATTAACAATCCTTTTCCAGCTTGGACTGTAACCTGGTAAACAGCTAAAAGGTTAGGCATAGTTATGTTTTCTGGGAGAAGGCAGGGGAGCAAGCTGTATCTGTGAATCTTTGCTCAATATCTGCTTCCCTTTAAGCTTAATGAGGAAACACTTGGCAACCTTCACATCCCCAACATGACACCTTTTCCTTGCAAAGTCCTTCATACCAAACGGCCCACCAAGCCATACCACTATGAAAGCTGCACCTTTCCCTTTGAGCCTCCTTCTCCAGGCATGTCTGTGCTGTCTCTGATGAGATGGACATACTGCTTCATGACTTTTGCACACATGGAAAGCGTTGTTTTCTGGTCCCTTATGATGATGGGAGCTACAGGAATTTAAGTAATGGGTCTCAGGAAATTAAAATAATACATCAAGTCCTTTAAGTCATTCTGATTGCTTGCCTTTGTTTTACACTTAATTTACTCCAAATGATTTCTAAAATAAATGAGCAGATGAACAAAGACTGGTGCACAATATTGAAGAGATGTTTTTCAAAATAAAGAATGTATATCACTAAATAATATGAAAAACAAACTTTCTAAAGTTCCTATTACATTATTTCAAATTATATTCATTTTTATCGTTTCCTTAAGCTTTATAGGAATTCAATGCAAATACAATTTATTCTAGGCAGGAATACCAACCTCGCCTGTATTAAGATTAGCTGACACTTCGGGCTTTGTAATGCATTTTGAAAATCCTAATAAGTTTATCAAATTGAACTGAAATAATCACAATTTTCTTAAGCTGCTGAGGCTTAATATTTTTGAATATTTCATTTGGATTAAACCAACTGTTTCTGAGAACCAAAGCTAGGGGAAAATATGTGTGTTTGTCCATGTTAAAACAATTTGGCAAGATCTTTTGAATATGGAGTGTTCATTAGTAATAGAAGTACCTATTAATTTAAAAATCATGAACACATGATAGGCACAAGAAGACTGTCATAAAGTTAATTGAAGACTGATATGCGAACATGCTTACAACTGCAACTGAAATAATGTACTTGCAATGTATTTTTTCTGTGTTGCTATGTGTATAACAGCAGAAATAATATAGGGATTGCATGCAGCTGTACAAGACTGTAATACATTATTTGGCTTGTTATTTTTATTAGCAACCCTTTTTTCTTTTTTAACCAAAATCCATGCAAAATTAAAAACATGTTTTAAGAGGCATGTGCATAAAAAACCTCTAACATTTGTAATATAGAAAAAAAAATACTTAATCCCTTTCTGCTCCCAGGGTACAGAGGCAAATGTTAAACACACACACACAAAACCTCAAAAATGAACTTATCTTTTAATACCTTGCAAGTATGTTTTCCACATCCAAGAAGGTTATGAAGAAGTGAACGTTGTAAATCTTAGTGAAAACTGTCTCAACTCCTGCTACTCTCAGAGATGTAATGAACAGTTTTCCACATTTGCATACATAAACACAATGGTGGCTCTCTAGGATTTTTGTTGTTGTTTTCCAGGAGATAATATTAAACCTGGACTTCAATGTTGAGATTAAGAGTCTTCTCAATTTCTTTCTAGAAACTGGAATGCACTTTAGATACTTCTAATAACCATGAAATGAAATAAAATAATTTGTGTCTTCTTGCTTTCATCTTTTTATATTTCTGAAACTTTTCTTTTTTCATTGTTAAAAACCCTTTTTATTAGCAACCTGTGTTTTTCTCTCTATATAGGAATAAAGCTGTACAGGGATCTATCTATGGCTCATGGGAATCTCCCCCCTTTCTTTTCCTTTTTTTTTGTCTCTCCAGATCATTAAAGACCAGAAGCTACTGGTGATAGTTGGAGGGATGCTACTCATTGATCTTTGCATCCTGATTTGCTGGCAGGTTGTGGATCCTTTGAGAAGGACAGTGGAAAAGTATAACATGGAGGTATGTCCTCAAGGCCAAGTAATACTTATGGTTGCATATCAGTATCCACAGTTTTCTATAAGACCAAGCTGAAGATGCACTAGGTTGTATGAAAGCAGGTCAAGCTGCATATTCTGGAGGAAGAATGGTTCTGTTTTTTTGAAGTAAATAGAAATTAAAGAACTACAACCAAAAGAAATTGCATCTGTAGTTGAAGGTGTTACATTTCTGCCACTTGTGAGAGATTTTGGATGAAAGTGTTGTAAACACAGGAGAGCCCTCTGCTAAGACTCTCTAATAGAAATAGAGACTGTTGCAATGAATAATAGATTATCAGAACCCATTAGCAGATTTCAGTAAGAGCTCATTCAAGACAAGTGCAGGAGAGGTCGCTGCTTAGACTGCTTTCTTTGTGGAGATGTTCAGGAATTACGTTACCTACTGCTGTATTTATTTTCAGTAACGGCGTGTGCATACACACATACCAATTGTTCCTATTGTACTGTCATTCCCAGAAAGGTCATGCTAGAGATTTTGATAGGGAGGAGGTAATAGCTTAATGCCATCTGTACAAAATTTCCAGCATTCTGGTAGTTTTTTAGAAGTAGCGATTTCTGGACAAACTAACAGCAAGGAACATGGCAGCAACAGTGCAGAACTAGAGGGGAAAAAAAATCTATCTGTATGCAAATCAGTGGTATTTGAGAGTTTATTCCCTCCAACATGGAAACTGGTGATATCTTAAAACTAGATTATATGAGGACAATCTTTAAGAGTTACAGTATTCTCCAATGCCTGGCAATCAGGAAGAAAAAGAATGGTAGTTTTTTCTTCTGATGTTAACTTTTGCAAGAAAAGATATGATATATTTTCTTCCATTGTCTTTACTTTGTTCTTACTTTGCAGTGTGGCTCTGGAATTTTATTAGGAGAAGCTTTTACTTTTTATTTGAATATAATTTGTAGAAGATACCTTAGAACAGTGCTTCCTAAACTGCAAGGGATGCCCTTCAAGAAATCATTTTAGAGTCTGAAAAGAGACTTCTCAGTCATTCCCTAGAGTTTGAACTTTTTTTTTTTTAAGAGTCAATAAAAAATGGAAATTGTAACTGACTTTTGTCTTGTGGAGACACTTCTGGTCTATATTTGTAGAGCTTGAAACCGTAGCAGCTTGTCAGTAGCCTTGTTTACTTGATGTCATTCCAACTGCATGGCAACTGATATTTCAATTGTCAGTGTTGTTAACAGTTTCACTGCTTATATAAAATCAAACATATTATGAAGATTAGTCATAAAATCCAATGGAAGTAATGCTCATTTCAGTGCTGTGGATGAATGAGTTAGAAGGACTTTTACTTTTTTCCCTGATCAGAGGGAAGCCGTAACTAAAGATCCTGATATCTGGTCCTTTCAGAATCACTTGAGTGAAATTTCTGTAGACAGCATCAGTAACAGTGAAGTTATCATACCGTATGTACCATATAATTGAAAAATAATGTTTATTGAAATTTTAAACGATTGCAATTTCCATCTGAAATTGTCAGTGTATATTCTTTGGCCGTGTAATATATGCCACTAAAAACTTAGTGTGTTTGTTCCGTGTTCAGTGCTTTCTAGACCATGGGGCTGCACACCAGTGCCTGGACTTTGTATCAGAACTTAAATTCTCTGGGAACTATGTAAGCCCATGCAAACTCCCATTCACTGAATGCACACATGGGAATGTATAACATTTTGAGTACTCAGCATGGAATTTACTTAAACTTACTGTTAGGGCTTTTAACTATTACTACAAGTTGTGCAGAATGGTTTTTTAAGCTGGTTAATTTGGGAGGAAAGGAAATAAAAATATTATGCAAGCAACTTTTGTCATTAAAGTGCTGAACATATGCTTTTTTCTTATGTAAGCACTGAGGTGAACTGCAGTTTGCTTTCCTGAATTACACCTCTTCAGGTCTCAGAAACTCCTCAGTAAAGGCAAATGACAATTGTATTTTCTTTGTAAATTAGTATTATTTTTTTAGTTTGCTTTTTTAAATTTTAGGGTTTTTAAGTGCATTCTGTAATGGTGAATTTAGTTGAGTTTGCCTGAGCCGGTGCTGTCTTTTGAGTGTTTGAAGAGTACTTACCACATAGTAAACAGTACTGGAAGCAAGTTTCTGTTTTATTTCAGGAATATTGTGTCATGTATGCTCGTTGTCCCACTTGCTTCTATGAAATAATTTTAAAGAGATACTTTCTCTCAGCTAAAGTTGATCCAAGTGATACAGACTAAACTAAATGTAGGCTCCAAAGTTATGAATGCAATCAGTCATTCTAGCTAATGAACCGTTTGAGTGGTGTTTTAACTAACAAATACTCATCAGCTTCCTGTGTAAAAGTTCTGCGTTTGGCTACTATCAGGTGTTCTGCTGTGTCTTCATAAACATGTCAATCAAAGTAACCCAGACAAGAAGCCTAAAAACTGACAGTTCGTTGACTTTACTGTTCAGCATTATTCACAAAATAGTTCATTTGTATACCAACACCAAGAAATTACAAAGCACTTTTCAAAAATCCAGACTGCTTTTCCAGAGTTGTTTGTAAAGTCAAGCTGTCCATGCCTTAAAAGCTGAACAATCTACATCTAAAAATACAAAGGGAAGTGAAGGTGTTTGTGGTGACTTTTGGTCCCTGATAGAAGGAAGAAATCAGATGGGATGTTGGGTCTGTCAGTTTTCAGACTGGTCTTTGTCATCCTGACTCTACATGTCAGGTATCCTTATAAAAAGCACATATATGGCCGTCTGTCTTCATTTAGCCAGTTTTCTATCACCCAGTGATGCACACTCCCCCTAAAAAGGGGAATCAAGAAAAGGAAAGGAAACTAGTGTGTTGAAATAGAAACAGATTTAATAAAATAAAATAATAATTTTTAAAACGTATTATTAATGTTAATATGACTAGAAAGTACACAAAGTTCTATTCAGCCAATGTAGTGGTGATGAGCTGCACACTCCCAGCAGAGAATGCTGGATGTCAAGCACTGCAAGCACCACATCTCCTGCGAAAGCACAATTGTCACAACAAACAGGAGAGTAACCTTGGGAGCAGAATGACAGGAGAGACTCTCCAGAGATGGCAGCTGTCAGGAGAAAAGGCTATCACCATCAAATTTTCTAATTTCTACTGACCATGACTTTTATGGTATGGAATACTTCTGTTGACCTGCTTAGGTGAGCTGCCCTGGTTTTCGTTCCAACTGACTTTAGCACCTGGCTAACTCAAGACTGCTAAACACCTTGATCACTATGGAGAACTGCATACTATGGCTGACCAGAAGTGAAAACAAAGTGTCTTGCCAGCTTTTTTCTCACCAGATCAGGCGCTGCAGTCTTCTTAAAAATTGAGCTTTCCTGGATAGAAAACTGATTCTATAATTCTATACCAGTGAAACCAGGACACTGCCAGAAGAGACCATGTTAAAAGTTTTAATGACTAAGCCATAAAAAATCCAGATCCTTCAACCATCAGTAGGGCAGTTATTTGGTATATAATATACAGACAATGAAACTGTTGGAGATAACCAAACAGGTCACAGATAAAAGCAGGGACCAAAAGTAAAATTTCCATAGCTGTACACTGGTCTCCTCTAGAACTGTAAGCTTCCCCTGACCTATGCTTCTTATAGAGTACTGTAGGCTTGATTTTCACACAACACAAAAGAATTTTCTGACTCAAAATGCTTCCCAACTTCAATCAGTGCTGTAAAAAATGGGAATTAATCCATAATGTTACCCCTATTAATTTGTTTTGCTTGTTACACTTGCTGTAACATTTGTTCTTTTGCTAATGTTTCAGACCAACGGAGAGACCAATAGCTTTTTTTCTCACTAGCTTCTTCCTAGGCTGAATTTTGAATTATTTTTTTTTCTTTGTAACTGACCTTTTTTGTCATAATCAAAATGCTCTGTGGACATCATAAGATTTTGACTAGTTTCCTGCCAGACTAAGTTTCTCCTGGTTGTATGAACTGGAGTGCATCCTCCCTCATCATCCCACCACCTAGGTTCTTGGGCTCAACAGGCCGTGAGGAATTACAGTGCTTCTATGCATGAAGCTGTGAAAGATCTCTGCACCAGTGGTGAAGCTCTACCACCTTTTCCCAACCATCTGGATTTTGTCCTGGTTTCGCAAGGCAGTGTTTATGTGCAAGGGTGCTCTCTTCCTACTGCCTAATGAACTTTGTTTGAGAGTTTCAGACAAACCTGACAGCAGATACAGCTCGTAAGGACATTGCACTGTTACAGATTGGATAGAAACAGCCACCTGTGTGGTGGAAAGGTTCTGGTAGTGTTTCCCCTAAGAGAGGGGTCACAGAGTGAGTTTATCTCTCTGTCTAAAGACAAGCATTATAGATGACCTTCTGTGGGGGAGCTTCACGCTTAATTAGACACAGAGAATCCAGCTGCAAGAAAAAATTATATAGGAAACCAGCTTGCTCTAATTTCAGTTGCTCACTGATACACCTGCATTGGAATGAAACCACAGTCTGAAACAGCAAAATCTTTACAAAGTGGAATCTGTTCTCCTGTGCAATAGCCATACCGTAATTCAATTAGGTACTTACAGTTCGGTAAGTCCATGTGTAGACATACAGTCACACTCACCTCTTGCTTGTAATACACTGGTGTAGTAACTCTTTATAGTTTAGCTTGAAAGCCTCTGACTGGCTTGCATTCTCTCAACACAAATACCTACAACACCGATTGAGTCACTGTGGTGTTGGAAGGTAACCAATGATAATGTTTAATAAATACCAGGGGAGATGGACTAGATTTTGTAATTTCCCAGGTAAAAAGATCTTGCATTAGTGTTAGATTCAATAAAAGTAATACTTTGCATGCTGGATGCAAATATTTATTGTAGAATTTAAAAACCTGTTTATCCAGGGCAGCAACCTTTCCCTTCCTTGATGCCTTAGTACCAGTTATGTAGTTATCCCTGCAGTATTTCCTCTTATGCAACCTTATGATAATATTATAAATATTTAAAAACAAATCTTATTCTGGTATCTGGAATACCAGTATTTAAGTTTTCACACTGAATTGTCCTGGGATGTTAAGAAACATGAAATGGAGACAAAAACGGAACAAAGTGCCACTTTAGAAGATAGAGAAAAGAAAAACAGATCAATGAGACACATCCAATTTGGGCTTCTAGCATTGATGTAGAAATAAAATGTGGAAACTAAGAATGCCCAACTTTATATGAGGTCATTGCTATAGCAAAAATATCAATATGCAGGAAAGACTGAGTAGGACATGTCAGCAGCAGAGCCATGCAATCTGTTAAAGAAAACTTTGAGTCAGTTCAGATTAAAAAATTAATCATTTCAGTGAGCAAGGCAGAATTCCTATGCATTCCAAGTGTATAACTACGTTATTGGACACCTATTACTAACCAACAAACCAGAAGGTCAGCTTTGACTGATATGTAGAGAGAGTCATAAACATTGCAAAAGCAATAAATAGCTGTCTATGTAAACTGGGCAAATGTGCTGCTCACACTAATACATTTAGGAGGGGTGACTGCTTTGTAATTCAACAGATCAGAGAACCCACAAAGAGAGAATTAACTCTGGATTTCATTCTGAATAGTATACAGAATCTGTTCCAAAGTGTTGATATCTGAAGGACTTTTCTTTAGCTGCAAAGACATCATTCTTAGTTGTGACAGGTTTGAAGAAGCAACAACCAAAAAAGATGAGTAGAGTGGTATTCAACTTCAGAAAGCCGAACAACATAAAACTTGAAGAGGAAACCTCTTAAAGAGACATGAAAGAGGACACTAGAAAGAGTTAAATCATAGGAAGTGGCCTATAGAGTTTTAAGAATATCATATTGCAGGCACAGAGTAAATACATGCCACACATCAAGTAAGACTTGAAAAAAAGGCTCGGCATGACAAAACAGCAGGAAGACATCCTTCAAAAAACCAAAGTTGTATCCAAATAAGGAAAATAAAAAGCATCATAAAGTCTGGTAAGTTAAATGTAGAACAGAATAAAGCAGTCTAAAAAAATGTTGCAAAAGGCAAAAAAAAAAAAAAAAAAATTTCTTTGTATTGGTAGCAGGAGGTTTGCCAGGGGATATCTGGGGACAGTATTTGATTGGAATATAAAAGCATTACTTGCAGAAAACAAGGCCATGTAGAATGGCTAAATGATTGCTTTGCTGCTTTATTCAGCAAAATTCTTTATGGAAAAGCTTGTGGAGATTGCTATGCTAGAACCCTTCTGATGAACTCACTGAGGAGTGACTGGAGTTGCTGCTAGGAACAGAGAAGCTGATCAGAAATAAATCGCTGGAAACAGATTATATTCTCCCAGGCTTTCTAAAGCAATTCAAAGGAGTAATAGTCAAACTACTGACGGCAATATGTAATCATTAGCTCAGAACTGCTTTGATATCTGAGCAAAAAGTTGTAAATGTCTTGCCATGTTTTCTAGACAGAGTGGAAACCTCAGATTCGTATGTTAATGTCTGTAGCGGGCCAACTATTAAAAATTATAGTTGGGAGTGGAATTAGAAATAAATATGCTACATTGAAGAAGAATTGACATGGCACTTGGGAAGGAACAGATCATTCAAAAAATCCTTTGAAGAAGCCATCAGGCATGTGAACTGAAGATGATACCGCCTGCTAGATCTCCAAAAAGGACTCAGCTATTTCTTTCATCAAATGCTTTCATGGAAATTAAATAACCGTGGAGTAAGCCAGAAGCTGTCAAATGGATATAAAATTATTTAGAACAAGGAAACAGAATTAAGGAATAAATAAAAGTTCAGTTTCCAGGAAGGAGGGATGTAGCCTGTAGAGTCCTTCAGGACAAGTCCCAGTCTCTGTGCTGGGACCTGTGTTGTGGAAGAGAGTGAATAATGAGATGACAAAGTTTCTGTGGTTATCTAAGTTATTCCAGAAAATAAAAAGGAGGGGCTGATTGTGAAGAATTCTGAAGGGACATTGCAAAGTTCAACATAAAGTGAAACGGTCTTTCCTGATTGCAGCTGCAGCAGCAAACCTAAAGATTTTTATCTCATTTGCTATGCAAAGTCTTACTGATATAGAAGAAGATGGGATTTTAGATTTTGATTTTAAGTTCAGCTGGACAGTCTTATATCTTTTTGAATAAAATAAAATAAGTCTGACTTAAAACAATTACAACTACCTAAGCTTTTAATTCAAATTACTAACCCAGACTAAATCCCAGTGTTAGCTGACTTGATGCAACTCTGTGAGCATCCAGAGATGTTGACTACATTCTCATTAGATGGATGCAAGTGCAACAAGACTGGAGGAATAAATATTGTTCTTGGGTATCTGATTGTCTGAGACTGCTCCTCGTGTAGTACCTGAAGAAATTAATATCCTGAGATATTATTTGGACTGTGTGTGAATTCAGCTAAGTATATGATTCTATAAGTTACTCACTATAGTAATGCCAGGCCACTGGTAAGTGAGAGTTGTGTGAACATAACTGAGATGTCATGTAAAGAAAACTCAGGAAGGAGTTCATATGTTAGGTGGGAAAGAAAAGGAAGGATAAAAGCCTGTCCAAGGGGAACATGGTGCTGTACCATAATAGAATAGTAAGAGCAGAGGCCACCAAATAGAAAACTTTTCTTTAGGACAGCCTTTTGTCATGTAAGATTGATTTGCCTCTACATTTTTAAACAAAAGATATGTGCAAATTTGGATTCAACTGCACGGATGTAGATTATCATTTCTGTAGAAAATTTTACTCAAGTCATAGATAGTTGCTTGCATGCTTTTCCAGGATTCTTTCATATTCTTTAATGTTCTTTAAAATATTTTTTTGCCATTTTAATTATTTTTTTATTTGATATTCATAAACAGCCATGACATATTTTTTTGCAGTTTTTATTATTTTTTCTCTTTAATATTCATCTTTAGTCATGACACTGCTGTTCTAAGAACTGGGAAATGCCCTGGCCCAAAATTATATACAGAGGAGGGTCTATGTGTGTGTTTATATACACATGATAAAAATGGGGGAGTAACATAAGTCTGGACTTGGTAAAGATGTCTGGTTTGAACTCATGTGCTCAAGCAGATTTATGGAGATTCTTTGCCTTTTTGAAACAATCAGATCACGTTATTTTCTCTTTCTGCATATGTATATATGCATAAACAGATGTGTTTAGAGGGTGTTGTTTGCATTGTGCTGTTGGGCTATTCAGTCAGCTAACAGCTGGATTAGAGAGAGCTTTGTCAAACGTAGATTATGAAATGAAGAATATAATTGGTTGAAGTAATTTCTGGGGGTGTTCAGCCTAATGCAGGTCAGAGCTTGTTAGTCAATTTGTTCTCTAAATATCATTACGCCCATCTGTTTCCCCTACTATTTTTTAAATAAATTTAATTTCTTTCCTTCCAATTTGAAATATTACAGACTGTGGGAGCCAAATGTCTCCTGAAATCTGTAGCCTGCTTTCAAACTGTGCCATTGTAGCTCGCTGCAGGCGGCCCGCCAGCAATAGCTGAAACTGAGAACTCTTACTTGCATCTGCTGGGACCCACCGGTGGCTGGCAGACGTTCCAGAGAAAAGGAAAATGAATGGCCATCAGAGTCAGCTGTAAACCTTCCGCCGGCCCAGAGGATCTAAAGCAGGTCCAGAGAAAGAGTAAATATTAAAGAGCAAAAGCTGGTTTACTTCTCTTTCACATTTGCCATCAGTTTCCAAGGAAACGGAACAAAACGTGAGAACTGAGAGCCAGCAGCTGAGATTGGCTCAGCTGGTGGCTAGTCCTGCTTCTGTTCCCATGGAAACACATATCAAATTGGCAAAAATAAAGAAATAGGACAGACTCAGTTCCAAAATGGCAGGATGAATGGCTGCTGCTTCAGCTGCTTAATAAGATGAGGCTTGCTGGTATTCATTCCTCTTCAGTAAGCAATTCCAATTTTAGTTCTGGCTCCATTATTCAATTCCCAACAAACGCTACTTCCCAACCTCAGGAATGTAGGAACACTATCATTGAGAAGACTTGTAATTTGTCTTGTTCCGTGGCTTGTTTGCAACAACTGGCACAAATACTTTCAGAGGTGGATGCTAGAAACATGTAGTACACATCTGAGAGTTCATCTATCATGCTTAAATTTTCAGCCATGGGTCATAATGAGCAGTGGCTTCAAATGTACAGTTCTGTGTATCTTGTAACTGTTTTATACACTAGCTATTTGAATACTTTTGTTATTCCCGTAAATGTCAGGTGTTTTTGACTCTTGCTAACTTTCACAGTTCAGTGTAATTGCTGATTAGGAAAAACTGTGAAGAACTTTCTTTTTCAGTTTTGGAAATGTTGCTTTTCAGTCTTATTGACTATATGTTATTTTTCTTTTAGGGAAAACAATCTTTGAATCTTCTACATATACTTTTGTGGCACCAGTCTTTACTATACATCTGTGTGTTTACTATGCAACCTTATTTTCCTCTTCTGTCTTTGGTAGAAAGTCTCAATCTTAATAAGCTATTTTCACTTTGACATGGAAACTCTAAAGCATCCTTTTTAGTTAGGATGACTAATATTGCATATTCTAGAAGATCTGTGTAATGATTTTATCTATTATTCATCCTGTTCCTTATATTTAGTGTATTCTTTTTCACTGTTGTACACCATTAAACAACATTTCGTACTTTCCTGTCAAAGTGATTCCCAGGTCACTTCCATGTGCTAATTAAGACCCTGGGAAAATATGAAAGTAGTTCCAATGGTTTTAGTTGAAAATGGCTTTACATTTACTGAAATCAGATTCCATTTGTCATCATATGGCCCACTCATCTCAGTTACTCTCCTCACAAATCTTTAGACCTCAATTAACCTCCCCATTTTTGTCTGCATATTTTCCTGCTTGTGCTTTTGAGTAACACTGATTTTAGTGTGGGATTACTATTCTTAGAATGGAATATGGAGGTATGATACTGATTTTTTTTTTAAATGTATAATTATTGTTACTTGTGCTGCTGCTATGTAGTCACACTTCTGGCATGTTGCTGCTGCTTTGCGAACACTTTGCTGTAGCTCCTCTGGTTTGAGGCTTCAGCTACCATTCCGCTGCCTTTAGCAATCCAGACTATTGTTCTCCCTTCAAGATTTCAAAGTATAATCCCCAGTCCTATGAGAAGTAGACTACTGGAAGAATGGAAATCAGATGGCACGTACCTAACATCAGTAAAGTCATTACATACATGTGGATTAAAAGCAGCCATTTAGCACTTTTGGTAACAATACCACTGAGATTACTGTGTGTAGCATGAGACTACCAGTAAATGATTCACAACCTAATTACCATTAAAAGCAACAGACATATCATCTATCTGTGATACCTGGCTGGTTCACACAGAAGGCACAGTGACAGTTTTGCTTGTTCACTGAGGAGGCTTAAGCTATGATAGACCAGTGACATTTCTTCCCTTTAAACTTCAAATACATTCATTCAGATTTATTCCTCTGAAGGTTGAAGCTAGAGCCAAAGTTAACATTGATTTTATGCTTCCTTATAAGGCTGCAAACAGCTACAGAGTTGGTGTAGGACAACACTGATGCTTTTTGGCAGTCAGGAGCAGACTACCAAATAGCATATACCTGGCTTCAGGTTATTTAAGCTTTCATTCAGCAGTGCCACACTTGCAAGGGCTTAGAAGCTCATCTCCTCACATGCGTTCCTTGTTCTTTGAGAGATAAATCTCTGAGGGATCTCTAGACACATTTTTACTTGAACTGCATATTAAGTGTCAAGATTTAGAGGCATTATAATCCAGACAGGGATGTTTTTCTCTCTTTTGTCAGTGATTTGAGTTGTTCTTAATACCAGAAGCAAAAAAAAAGATGAGAAAACTCTCCCTCCATCAAGTGCCAAAGCCTGATTAAGAAAAACTTCCAGAAAACAGACTCCAGGAACTGATAATCTTCCTTGTTGCATTCTATCCTGGGCATTAAATGTTCAGCCCTTTCTGGTCCTGTAGCATCTCTCTGTTGTTTTCTGGGAGCAAACACCACTGTATAAAGAAGGACAGACTTTAGTGCTTATGTCAGGAAACAGATGCTGAGGCAGATGAAATGAAGCATAATGAATTACTCAATAATATGCTGAGTTTGCAGTAGACACCAATAAAATCCTTCTACCAGTCTTCTCTAAAGATAGCTAATTCTTCGTTAAAATAGCTATTTAGGATAACAAATTGACTAAAGTAATTAATGCTTCTTTGGGGGAAGAATATCCCCTTGTTCCTTCAAATGTGTAATAGGCTAATACTGAAAAGACACACCCTGGGTATCCTGATAGTCCTTTAAAACCATACATTTAGTCATGAGCAATCTTACAGAGAAGGCAAGTCTCAGCTTATAATATAAGTGATTATAGTCAGTATTGTTCACCTGCCATGTCCTGAGTTCTGTCCGAGACATTGCACTGAAACGCAGTAATGGCAGTGATGGATTAGTCTTCCTGTCAATGGCCATCTAGTCACTTGCCACAGTGCTTGACCTTGAGGTAATGCTCTCTCATCTTAAATAAGCACCTTTGTTTTGCACTAAAACCACTGCAGTTGCTGCTCAAACTTTCTAGGTACTGATGTACTTAGAGGCAAAGCGCCATGTGGAACGTTTCTGTTTCTAGCACAAACAGGGAGACACTTGGGGAACTAACTAGGCAGCATGGGCACACACACCGGCAGTAAGGAGATGGCAGATGGCTGGAAACTTAATCCATGTAAAATAGAGTTTATGGTGGGGAGATGGCCTGAAGAAGAACTTCCACGCACAAAGGCATCCTCTCTATGTCTGCACTACAGGTCATTTCACTTCTGTGTTTAGTTCTCCTTGATTCTTCACTGTTGCTCTCCCACCGTGGTAAAGCCTGGTGGTGGTAAATAGCCCTTTTTCAGACTGGAAACCTGTCTCAACTGAGGTCTCCCAAGGATTGATGTTGGGCCCCATGTTGTTTAATATCTTCATAAGTGAGGGGATCAAGTGTACCCTGATGAAGTATGATGATGGTACCAACCTGATCAGGGAAGTGGACACTTTGGAAGTGAGAGCTACTCTGCAGGATGACCTTGACAGGCTGCAAGAGAGCGCAGATAAGAACACGATGAAGTTCAGTAAGGACAAGTGTAAGGTCTTGCACTAGGGAAAACATAATCCAGGAGTGCAGCACAGGCTGGGACCTACCTGGCTGGGGAGCAGCTCTGTGGAGAGGGGCCTGGGTGTCCTGGTGGACAACAAACTCAGTATAAGAGAACGGTGTGCTGCAGAGGCAAAGAAAGCAATCAGGATGCTGGGCTGCATCAACGAGGGCATCAACAGCAGAGATAAAAAGTCATTATCCTACTCGACTCAGTGCTTTTCAGGCCACACCTGGCATACTGTATTCAATTTTGCGCAAAAAAAAGCTTTGGACAGGCTGGAAAGGGTCCAGAGAAGGGCTACAGAGATGCTCAAAGGACTGGGAAGCTGCTGTATGAGGAAAGGCTGAGAGAACTGGGTTTGGTCAGCCTTGAGAAAAGGCTACTTAGAGGAGACCTTATCACCACGTTCCAATATGTAATGGATGGCTACAAAGAAGATGGAGGCTCCCTTTTAAGAAGGGGTCACATGGAAAAGGTGAGGGTAATGGGTACAAATTACTCCTGGGGAGATTTCGATTGCAAGAGGATACAAGAGAAAAATTTTCACAATGAGAACAACCAAGTATTGGAATAATAGCCTCAAGGAAGTGGTGGATTCCCAAACATTGGACATTTTTAAAATTCATCTGGACAGAGTGCTGGGTGATCTTGTCTAGATGGTGCTTTTCCCGAGAAAGGTTGGACCAAATGATCCATAAGGTTCCTTCCAACCTGATATTCTATAATTCTATAAAAGCAATGCAGTCTTAGTTCTTGATAGTTTATAATCTGCAAAACACTAATATAATGTATATGGACATGAAAATACAGATATTTTTAAAACTATTTTAAAACCTGCTAGTACCAGTGCAGGATATTTACTGCAAGTGCCTTAGGCCAGTCGCTGCTTGGATTTCCCACATAGTAGTAAAGCGTGACCTTTGGATACCTATATTTTATGTATAAAGAGATTGCTTCACTTTAGAGGATAAAATTGTTTCTTATCCGATAAGAATACTCTAAAAATTCAAATGTATGTTTCATATGTAAGTGAGAAGAATCTTTTTTGGGATCTGCCAAACACAATGAACTTTTCCCCCAAAACTGCAGATCATCATGAACCTCCTCACTCCTACAAAAGCAAGGATTGTTTCTGAATTAGCTTTCTCCAGCATCGCTATCGAGCAGAATGTGCTTTTATAATTATTTATTTTAAAGCATCCTACTGTATGTTCTCTCCCTGGAGAAAAGAGAAAAAACTTGGAATAGCTGTTAACCACATTGTTAATGGGACCAATATGCATTAGCAATCCTTCAGTGACAAACACATTCTTGAAAGCTATAAAACAGGGGGTTTTTTACTTTATTGTGGCCTGAATCGCCCTAAAGTCTACTTTCCAAACTGTCTTTGTTCTTAACATCTCCAGCAGCTGCATTTGTACTTTGGGAATTGCATGCCTTCCATGCTTTTTTGAGGTAAGATGACCAAATCTTACTTCATACTCACTTTCACTGCCATATTCTCCAGGTCATTGATAAAACTGATTGAGCAAAAGGATAGAAAACTCATGGCTTAGATTAACATAGTTTTAGGTCAGTACCTACATGTGAGTAGCTATTAAAGACTGACAACGACCTGACTGCAGGTGGCCATAGTTTAAGTACCACCAGGCTGATGCTGACTTGCTTGTGGGAAGTGAACTTAAGGCTTCCCAGTAAGACCTGATTTAATGGTTTGTGGTAGGAATCAAATATAAATATTTGCTAACTTAATTATGTGGAAGTAGTCGACCAAGTTCCTAGTGGATAAAAGTGGGATGGGGACTAAGATAAAGGTCTTGCAGAATTTGAGAGAGTCTCCCACAGCATCCTAGTAGGCAAGCTTAGGAAGTGTGGGTTAGATGAATGGACAGTGAGGGGGATTGAAAATTGGCTGAAGAATAGAGCTCAGAGAGTTGTGATTAACGGCACAGAGTCTGGTTGGAGATCAGTGACAAGTGGTGTTCCCCAGGGGTCAGTACTGAATATACTGTTCAGTATATTCATTAATGACCTGGGTGAAGGGATAGAGTGTACCCTCAGCAAGTTTGCTGATGATACAAAACTGGGAGGAGTAGCTGATGCACCAGAAGGCTGTGTTGCCATTCAGTGCAACCTGGACAGGCTGGAGAGTTGGGTGGGCAGAAACATGATGAAATTCAACAAGGGCAAGTGTGGAGTCCTGCACCTGGGGAGGAATAACCCCATGCACCGGTACCGGTTAGGGGCTGACCTGCTGAAAAGCAGCTCTGTATAAAGAGACCTGGGAGTCCTAGTGGACAACAGGATGACCATGAGCCAGCAATGTGTCCTTGTGGCCAAGAAGGCCAATGGCATCCTGGGATGCATCAAGAAGGGTGTGGTCAGCAGGTCGAGGGAGATTCTCCTTCCCCTCTACTCTGCCCTGGTGTGGCCACATCTGGAGTACTGTGTCCAGTTCTGGGCTTCCTGGTTCAAGAGAGACAGGGAGCTGCTGGAGAGGGTGCAGAGAAGGGCTACTAAGATGATTAGGGGACTGGGACATCTCCCTTATGAGGAAAGGCTGAGAGACATGGGTCTATTTAGTCTGGAGAAGAGAAGACTGAGAGGGGATCCCATCCACACTTATAAATACTTAAAGGGTGGATGTCAGGAAGACGGGGCCAGTCTTTTTTCTTGGTGCCCAGTGACAGGACAAGAGGGAATGGAAATAAACATGAGCTCAGGAAGTTCCATCTAAACATGAGGAGGAACTTCTTTACTTTGAGGGTGGCAGAGCACTGGAACAGGCTGCCCAGAGAGGTTATGGAGTCTTCATCTCTGGAGACATTCAAAACCCGCCTGGATGCCTTCCTGTACAACATGCTCTAGGTGGCCCTGCTCTGGCAGGGGGGTTGGACTAGATGATCTCCAGCAGTCCCTTCCAACCTTACCATTCTGTGATTCAGTGATAGTGGCCAAAGGTGACTGAGAAGAATCAGAGATTTAAGGGGACAGGGGACAGCTGGGCGTGCTGCTGTCATTGTGTGCCAGAGATGTGGAAACAGTGCCTCATAAAGGCAGATGCCCACTCCCCACAGCTGTAGCTGCCTGGCAGTCTTCCTTGTCCTTTCTTTTTCCGTGGTACTCTATGTGGTACATTTTGTCTCCTCTTTGTATAGGCTAAGTAGGCAGCAAGGGTACTGCATCTCACAGGAGTTACTCAGTGACTTGTAGCAGCTGCACACCTGTCCTACACCACTGCTTGTGAAGTTGGTGTGTAAATCCACACCAGTGTGAGGGCAGTCATCTCACAGCTTATGTTAAGTGCTGCTATGTATTCCTAGACATATTCTCATACCATGTCCCTTGCAGCCTTTAAAATGCAGGAGCAGTACTTACTGTCATTCAGCCCTCTGACTTAAAAGTAACTTGCATGAAAAGACTATACATTTTTGTCAGTTCTTGTCAAACTAGATTTTTTGTTAGCTTATTTTTGACAATTAAACAAGCAGGGTCTAGAGCACATGTCTTATGAAGAGCAGCTGAGGGAACTGGAGTTGTTTAGCCTGGAGGAAAGAAGGCTGAGGGGAGACCTTCTCACTCTCTACAACTACCTGAAAGGAAGTTGTAGAGAGGTGGGAATTGGTCTGTTCAACAAAGTAACAAGAGGAAATGGCCTCAACTTGCATCAAGGGAAGTTTAGACTGGATATTGGATATAAGAATTTCTTTACTGAAAGAGTGATTAAGCACTGGAACAGGGAGTCCCCATCCCTGGAGGTAGATGTAGTGCTTAGGGATATGGTTTAGTCGAGGACTTGCCAGTGTTAAATTAATGATTGGACTCAATGATCTTAAAGGTCTTTTCCAATCTAGGTGATTCTGTGTGATTCTGTGTCTTATTTTTGGGCTTACATTGTATAATGAATACTTAAAGTATTGTTTTATTTAATATCTTCTGAATCTTGGTGGAGTAATTAATGTCTGTTACTTGAAAAGAAAGATGTATTGTAGAAATTTTGACAGTTTCTTCACCAGAAAATGCTGAGACTTCATTCTTTTGCCTTCACTCCAGCAATGTCATGCATCCAATTTTTTTATTTTCAGGTACATTTAAGGAAACTCAGTGTTGTCTTTTAGCTACTTGCTCTTGAAAACCTGTATTAGCTGTCCTATTTTTTCTCATATAATTTCTTCTCTAATATATATCTTTTTTGTATCAACTTCCTTATTATGATTACCTCATAAGAGACACCTGATTATCTCAAGTAGCATTTTGGATTTGAGTGCCTTGGTGTACTGATTTCTTTAGTATTGCCGTTTTATTTGTTTCCATTCATTATGAGATATTTTTATTGCTTTCTCATGCAGCATCTGTGACCCAAGTAAGAATTTCAGGAATCGGAGAATCTTTCTAAGCAGTTGGTGGTTCCTTTATTACTATTACTATATCAGCTTAGGGTTTTGAAGGCTAGAATCCTTATTTTATGGAAATAACCCACTTACATTTTAAAATCATTATATCTGCTTTTCTCATTAACAAATAGAATAATGTGTAATTCTTAGTAGCATAGAAGAATCTCTTCTGATGTGTGCTACAAAATTAGATACTCCAAAAAGCATGTTGCATAAAGAAGTACATATGTATGAATGAGTGTGTGTGCTAGTATGTCCATATATGTTTAATATCTTGACTGTTAATGTTTAAGTTCTGGTATCTGGTTAGGGGCCACGTGTCCAAATAAAGAAGTCCTTTTTTTTTTCACTTTTTACATTTTCTAAAACTTGATGTACACATATTTTTCCAAGCGGCACAGAGCAGGGAGTCTTTCTCACTTTCTGGCAGTCTTGAATGTGTGAGCTCTTAGCTCATGTGAAATTCGGGAATCTCTTATGGAATGGCAAAGGACTCAAACATAATTAAAACAGCCCATGGTTCTGATTTTGGTAGGAGAAAAGCTGGATATCCACCCTGTTATATAGTTCTGTGTGCTGATTACTTCTCTGCAGAAAAGGAATTTTGATCTAACAGCTTTGATGAGTCCCCTCTCATTTTGTGGGACTGTTGCAAATCAAAGTGGAACAGAACACCTACATCATAAATTTATACAGCTAATGATAGAAGGTAATTTACTATGGAATTTTCTATTTGCAATAATACCATTGAGCTAGCACATAAATTTGTGCAGCAGATGAAAGCAAAATGAAAGTTTCTTGCTGACAACATGGAGGTGTTCTTCAGCTTTGTTATATAGGTTGAAGGCACATATCTTTAATGTTTCCATTGGAGTCTAATCTTACAATAATGCTGTGAGCAAGGTTTCAAAGCAGTTTTTTTATTATTCTCCATTTGCATATCCTAATATAGAAGAAAGAACAGCCAGTTAAAGCACTGTGGAGACACATTCAGGATGGAAATGTATGTGTGATAGCAGATCATCAGACAACATTGCAAGAAATGGCATTACAAAGGAATTAAGCTGGAGCAAGATGTAAAAGATCACTGCAGGGGCAGGAGTGTGATAATATGAATATTTTTCCTATTTTGCCAGTGTTTCCGGTATTTTTTAAATAAACTCATAAAATTTAAATTAATCTAAAATGAGAGTCATATCAGAAATGATCAAAGCAATTATTTAAGCTCTTAAAATTATGAACTTTGACAAGTCATTTCCACAAGTCACTGTGACACTCATATCATAAATTGAAATCCCAAGCAAGATTTATGTTTTCAGTGAAAATTAAATGATAGGTGGAACTGAATGTAAATAAATGCCAGGTGATGGTGAGATTTTGATACATAGTGATAAGAAAATGTCATCTTGATGCTCAGTAGTAGTCAAAAGGCAACCACGTGTAAGGAATTGTAAGAAAAGAAGTAGGGAACGAAACATAAAATATTATGCCAGTATAGAAATCCAGAGTGGAGTTATACCTCCACTGTGTACAGTTCCAGCACACTTCCCTACCTTCAGGAGATTGACAACGTACAAACAGAGCTTCTTAGGGCGTTGAGAAGTGTGGAATAGCCTCCATCCAAGGAACAAGCTGGGATCAGAACAGGGAAGTATAGAATCTTCAGTGGCTTAGAAAATATGAAGAGAAATGATCATACATAGTCTGTTTCAATAGAGGAGATAAAGAGTTGGAAGCAGAACTTGCAGGTTCAAAAATCATACAATACATAGTGCAGATAGAGCCCTTCTCCACAGAATATTGTTCATCCTAAAAGCTTACATGAGGTTAGCATAGCCACTGGGCACACTCATGGAAGAAGAATCTATCAAGGGGTGTTAAATACGAAGACATGACCTCACAAGAAATCTTTTGAGTGGCAGATAGAATATTCTAGAGAGTTAGAATATTCTATAGAGTTGTTTCTATGTGCTTGGCCTTTTTCAGATTCTTGTCTAGGAAAGGGTTTGTATGGTAACCCTTGAGACATGTATTGGGCTAGATAGATCTTTGTGAGCAAGTACACTTGTTATATGCATCAGATATGCAGAGAGGGAATACCTCTGTAATTTTAAAATTCTCTTTGTATTTAATTTTCTTTCTATTCTTTATAATGTCTTCATAGAATAAAGACAAGTGTTCTGACAAACTGCAGATCGCAGTTCTGAACACTGATGGAAGAATGTTTAGAAAGTAATTCTCAACACAGGGGTCCTGCATTCTTTGCCAAGTATGTCAAAACATCATATTTTTATAGCACTTGATAGTGCTATAAAGGGAAGGGGAAAATGTATTCATCTAATATGTCATAAAGAGGAAGAGGTCTCCAGTGTTTACCCCTTTTTATTTATTCATACTAAATTTAAGAACTGAAATATAGAATTATAGAATCATTGAGACTGGAGGGGACTTCTGGATATTTTCTAGTGCGATGCTCCTACTCAAAACATGGTCACTTAAAGTAGGTTGTTCAAGGTCATGTCCAGTCATGTTTTGAATATTTTCAAACATGGACTCTCTACAACCTCTCTGGGCTACATGTTCCAGTGTTGAACAACCCTCATAATAACTTTTTCTGATGTTTAAATGGTATTTCATGGATTTCAATGTGTGCCTTTTCTTCTTTCATTGAATACAGCTGACAGAAGTCTGACTTCTTCTTCTTTATCCCCTGCCATTCCATTTTTATGCAGATGGATAAGATTCTCCTGAATCTTCTTGTCTTAAAATCAAGACCCCAGCTCTCAGGCTCTCCACATTTCAGATGCTCCAATACCTTGAGCATTTCAGTGGTCCCTTCTTGGACTCAGTCTAGTGTGCCCATGTCACTCTTGCATTAGGGATCCCAGGCTTGGACATAGTACTCCAAATATGATCTCACCAGCGCTGAGTAGAGAATAACTTCCTTCAACCTGCTGGTTACACTCTCCCTAATGCAAGGCACATTGCTGGCTCATGTGCCACTTGGTGTCTGCCAGGACCCCTGGGGTCTTTTCTTCAAAGCTGCTTTCCAGCCAAACACCACCTGGCTTATATGGGTGGGTGTCTGTGGTTCTTCCTCCCCATGGGCAGGACTTGGCATTTCCCTTTGCTCAGCTCAGGAGGGTCCTGTCAGCCCAGATCTCCTTTCTACATCCTGCTGGTGTATCAATACCTCCTCCTACTTCTGTATCATCTGCAAACTTGCTGAGGAAGCACTCTGTCCTATCATCCACATCATTAACATGTTAAACAGTGTTGGCCGCAGTGTTGATTCCTAGGATAAACCACTTGTTAATGGATTCCAGTTGAACATCATGCTGCTGGGAATCACTATCCCTGAGTTTGGCAGTTTAGTCCATTTTCAGTCCCCTACGTGGTCCACTTGTCTAGTCCCTGCTTCATGTTTGTCTGTAAGGATGTTATGAGACAGTGCTGAAAGCCTTGCTCAAGTGAAGGTAAATAGTGCCAACTGCTCTCCTCTCATTCATCAAGGTAGGCATTTTGTCCTAGAAGCCTATCAGGTTGGACAGGCAGGATTTTGCCTTTATAAATCCTTGCTGACTACTTCCAATTGCATTCTTGTCCTTGATGTGTTTAGAAACAGTTCCCAGTGGGATTTGTTCCATCACTATCACAGGGATTAAGATGAGGTAGACTGACCTGTAGCTCCCTAGATCCTTCTGCTTGCCCATATCAATGGTGACAGTGATCTTTGGGTTTTCCGGTCCTCTGGAACCTCCCCCAGTCACAATGATCTTCCAAAGATAATCAAGAGTGGTCTCTTAATGATATCAGGCAGCTCCCTTAGTCCTTTTGCATGCATTCAGTTGGCTCCTACAGATTTCAGTATGTCCACATGGTTTAAATGTTCCCTAACATGATCCTCCTAACAGAGGGTAAAACTTCAATGCTTCAGACATTTCCACTGCTTTCAGGGGCTGCGATTCCTCAGGGTAAATTTTATTGGTAAAGGCTGAGGTGAAGAAGGCATTAGATACCTCAACTTTTCCATGTCCTTTGTCACCATGTCTTCTGCCCCATTCAGTGTCAGGCTCCTATATTCTGTAATGTCCCTTTTACTATGGAAAAGCCTGTATAAGTCCTTTATGTTGCCCTTTTTATCTCTCTGAAGATTTATGCTCAGATGGGCTTTCATTTCCCTAATCCCATTCCTGCACATCCAGTGTTTCTGTATTCTTCTGGTTTCACCTGTTTCAGCTTTCACTTCTTGTACAATTCCTTTTTTAGGTCTGAGTTGAGTTAGGAATTCCTTGTTCATCCATGCAGGCATCTTGCTGCTGTTACTGGATTCCCTCCATGTAGGTGATCCTTGAAAATCATCCAGCTCTCTTTGTCTGTGCTTCTCTCCATGACTGTCTCCTGTGGGATCCTTCCAAGTATATCCTTCAACAGGCCAAGTTCTGCTGTCCTGCAATCCAGGGTTGTTCTCATGCTATGTACCTTATTTCCTCCTTTCAGAATCACAAACTCCACCATCTCATGGTCACAGCAGCCAAGGTTGCCACCAACCTTCTCCTCTACCACTTCTGCCTTTTTTCTAAATATCCTGTCCAGAAGAATGCCTCCTCTCATCAGATCATCCAAGACCTGTGTCAGGAAGTTCTCATCAATGCAATCCCCCGGATCTGTGGTTTTCTGTGTTGTCTTTCCAGCAAATAACAGGGCAGATAAGTCCCCCATGAGAACCAGGATTGGCAAATGTAAAGCTTTTTCCCATTGTCTGAATATGGCCTCATCAACCTCTACTTCCTGATCACGTGGTCAGTAGTAAACACCAGCCACAACATATAGTACTTTGTTCTGGCCTCTAATCTTAACCCATAAACTCTGAACTGGCTCATTATTCATCCCAAGGTAGAGCCCAATGTATTCCTGCTACTATCTAATGGAATGGGCAACTTTTCCTTTTTCCCTTCCCTCCCTATTTATCTGTTGCAGCACTGCAGTTATGGGAGCCATCCCACCACATCTCTGTGACCCTAATGAGAATGCAGCCCTGAAACTGCGCACATACCTCTGATTATACCTCTTTGTTCTCCATGGTGCAAGCAGGCATTGGTGCACAGGCACTTCAAAGAGATGTTCCATCACGCTGACTTCCCAGAAAAAAGTGCGAATGCTTCCCCCACTGGTGTCTTCACCCCTCTCCTCCTGGCATTTGCGTGCATATGCTTCATGTGGGCTTCCTTCCATCCTATTTAGTTGTTTTAAAGCTCTTTCTTTTCTACTTCACCCTGCCTAGACTTTCACTGTTCAAGAAAAAGTCAGTGAACTATTGCCTGTATCTGGTGAAACTGTCAGGTACCTGTATTTCTGGACGCTCTTCAGTGCTTCACTGAATTTCACTTATAGAAACAGAAGTGACGGGTAAAAACAAAAAGCTTTCAAGGTTCAGCACAAATCCATACAATTACTAGACAGAAAAACTAATTTCCCCAAACTTTAAAAAATAAATTCTTAATAATGGTATTTTGTTTAAATCTGGTCACCTGTGATCAAAAATGAACTCATAAAGGAACAGGTACATACAAGAAATGTTGGGTTAATTAAAAAAATGGAAAACGTCTGTTATTAAAGAAGTCTAAAGTACAGCTTGCTTAATTTTGCAGCATTGATGCCAGGATACATGATTATTATCTCTACATTTCATGGAATATTTAAGATCAGGAGGGGAGACAAACTATTTAAACTAGATGTCAGTGCTCACACATGAGGCAGACATTTAAAAATTGATCATGAGTAAACAGAAGCTGGAAGTAAGAAGATGTTTCTAAGGCACTAGATTTGTTGAAGATCTAGAATTGTCTTCTTTTAGGGCTTAATGATATTCAGAGTTTAATAAGCATATGAAGGAGATTATATGATGTGGAGACTGGACCCATGTTTCTGTGTTTATGAACTGGGCCCCAGATTTTCACAAAGACCTTGTGAAAACTGTTTGCATTCCTGGTATTTTCCAGTTAAAGGCTGGCTAGCTTCATCTGGATTTTGTGATATTTTTCACCCACAAATGGCTAACATGAGAGAGAGAATACCACAGCTATCACTGCATCTCCTTTAAAATGGTTCATTTGCCTCAGGCTTTAGGATTTAGCTGTAATGAAGATGAAAGATTGATGGCTGACTGCTGACCTACTTTGACGAAATGAAAGAGCAGGTGGCATGCTGCTGACTAGGAAAGTAAAAGGCTATACTCAATGCAGAGAAATAAAAGCATGGCTAAATAAAGTCTCTTTTAGATAACATCTACTTTTCAGGAGCCCAACACAGAATAATACACATCTGGGAACCTCAAAACCTCTTTTATATATATGTGTGTGTGTGTATAAATATATTTAGTCTATTTGAAATAGTTATTTTCATTTTGCATAAGAAGAATCTGTGACATACTGTTAGGGCTTTGAATCTATCAAACTGTCTCAGCGTATTGTAGAAACTAATAGGAAAAGCTAGATGAGGGAAGTTACAAAAAATATATGGCTTAAAATGTCACAGACTTGTGTCACTCCTTGTGACAAACTGTTCCCCAGGTTTTGTTTAACTTTTGGTGAAAGAGAGGCATGTTTGGCTAAACTCAGAATTACAGCGCTTCCAACTGTGTGACAGAAGTGTTTAATAGTGACAACCAGGCCTTCAGCAAAGAGCTGCCTCCTTTTAACAAGGAGCAGTGTACTCTAATTTATATCAAGAACTTCATACATGAATCATGAGAAGGGGCTAAAGGAAAATGTTTTCAGTTTCTTGTTAGAAGTAACAAGTACATTTGCCAAGTACATTGGCAAATGAACCTAATGTTGACCACCAGTTACGGCTGCAACTTCTCGCCACAATCAAGTTTATAGAAAATGGCATCATTTTTAAGCTAATGATTGCTTTCATTACAAAGCAATTATCTTCCATGTTTTGAAGGAGGTAGAGAAGAAAAGAACCATATTCCTACCTTGAGATCTAATGGGAAATCAACTGAGCTGCACGCCAAGAGACTTGAGTCGTAGGTGAACATTCTCCCCTTACATCTTGCATTTCTGCACTTCCAACGGCCCTCATTGTTAACGACAGTGTCATGCTGACATACTGAAGTGAAAGGAAATTTTACAGTTTAAGTAGGTCCCTCTGTATTCAGCTTCAAATGGCAACAGGACGCTAGTATGTCATTTAAGACATCCAATTCTCATTCATTTGGAGAAGAGTCAAAGGTGTGTGCTATTTTTAAATCAAGTCTGTCTCTGACTTTCCCTTCAGTAAATTATTATAAGGTTCAAGAACATGATAAAAGGCAACTTTGTAGATCTTTAGACTCTTGTTCTTTTAAATGGAGAGCTTTTAGTTTGGTCTTTGGGTGCAATTCAGACATGGGAGATACCAAGCTATTAGGCTGTTCAGTCTGTAACTATCCCAAAGTCCTTTCCTTTTTTAAGTCTGGAAATAAAATCTGATTTTAGCATCTGACATTCAGCCTATAGTCTAAAATAGCCTAGTAACTCATTAGTCATTTTTGTACTATCTTCCTTTATTTTCCAGTTTTGAAAGGGGAGAAAGCTAGAGGAAGTGGACTCTTATTATTTTGGTGTTATTCAAAGCTTGACAGTGATTTGGAGGGATAAAGGGGAAGAACAAGCATGTCTGTATCGGGGAAAGTGTGGAGTGTAGGTGCTAAACTTGTTTTTTTCACCCTTTAAAACATTCCAGTTAGAAGAAAAATTGCATTTGATTTTTATATTGGTGGTGGGTGCAGGAGGGTTGCAGGAAATTTTGTCTTTATATCGAAGTAGTACAAGGTATAATGTATGTTTATCCTGAAAAGGACAACATTTTATTTCATCATTTTTTTCCTCAAAAGAAGTTTATTTTCCAAGTTGTTGTATTAATAATTATAGGTGTTCATACAAAGCAAACTGTTTTGGTTGCAGTTCTATATCCTGTGTTACAGACTCTCCATCACATGTTTGCACCATATTCAGCTCATGTGAATACAGCCTTATTGAAGCACTGCATAAAAGCTCTAGAAAGGGCAAAAAAAATTTCTTTTATACTTTTATATTTGTAGAGTTAACCCATAAAACAGATTTAAAACTATATATCTTTTCAGAATAATTTAATGTTAGAATGATTCAGAATCTTTGGCACTTTTCTGAATGATAAGGCCACCTGTATACACTAATGGTATAGAAAAACAACCCTTTTCTATTGATCTTACTTGACCAAAAACTTGAGAAACAAGAGTGAAGGTGTGGGTAACATAAGAAAAAAGATAAGAGGAGCAGAAGACTATTCTTATTTTGGATCAAGTCCCAGGAGCCAGCAAAGAAAACAAGGCACAAAGATGTGGCTGCCAGTGAAAATGACTGTGCTTGGACTTACCTTAGACACATCTACAAAGAGAATACCTAGATAATTTTTCTGTTCTCCTAGACACAGACTGCAAAGTAGTAACTGAATAGATTCTTTTTAAGAGGTTAACGAAATCTAGCCATTAAAGTTGCGAGTTTTCAAGTGTGTTTTGGAAGGAGGGCTAATTTAATGCAGTTAGTAAACATTAATTAAAAGCAACATTCTTGCCTCAGAAGATCTATTTAGAAAGTTGCATGGTAATGTCAGTATTCTTCTTCTATGTTAGAAATACCTTGCACCTATGTGAAATAGATGCTATTTTCCTTTTGTATAAAATTAGAATCCATGGAAATGTGCTTCCGTTGGTACTGAAAGATTTAAGATGTCTCTGTATCCCTAGATATGATTTACATATGAAGTTGGGAGGGTTTAAGTAAAGGTTTATTCTAAAGTGGATGCATTTTGTGACATCTCTAAATTGATTTTGACCTGGCTTTATACCCATTTAATTCACATCAGAATTTTTGCGAGTGTATACTTATTAATGTAAAACCTTTTTCTAATTCTATGACCTTTTTTTCACCAGTTTAACTAGGAGATTTTTAGCCTATTTAAACTGAGACAGTGATGCTTAATATGTAGGGGAGCCACGACTTTCTATGCTAGCAAGTTACCCGTCACAAAGACATACTCATTCTAGGTGGAATAAGTTGAAGGATTGGAATCTTGTTCTCTTGCCCCGCTCTGCATCTGGAAATATTAGACATTGGATACTTGGATTAGAAACTAGTTTGCGTACAGAGGGATAAAAAGTATAACTTATGGAAATCAAGTGAAAATGTAGTTTGCTTTGGGATTCAGTTTTTCTTGGTATTGTCAACTGAATTATTCATCATAAACAATTTGTGGGATTTATGATAGGAGTGGTCTGTAAAAAAAATGTTCAGTAGTGGTTTAATTATTTTTTTGCCCATATTTTCGGTTACTACCCTCTTTCCTTTTTCCATGTTTGTCTAAGTCTTCCAATGAGCAGAACTGTAGCTTTTTCTCTTTGATGTATGTCCCTTTTGATTAGGAGATCATCAATTATTTAGATTGTTCCAAACCTTTCAGCCTAATACTTTGAACATAAGACTGTAAGTAGAGCATTTTGAAGATCAGTGTTTAAAAATAGGTCATGTTTTTCAAGAGAAAAAAATCTCCCGATTAACATTCAGTACTTGTTAACCTAATATGGACTTGCTTTTAAAACATTAGCCATATAATTTTCTCTATTTAGAAAAGTCACCTGCCTTATGCATAACACTTAATGCCAGTTGTGTTATTAACAGAATTTATTAAAAACCAAGAAAAAATATATTTAGGTGGTTTTGCTGAAGAAAAGTAAGGTGTTTTCCTAACTTCCCTTTAACATCCATTTCATACAATTTGGGAACCTTGTAAAATTATCAGTGTTATTTTGCTATGATAATTATTTGGTGCATGTTCTTTATTACTATTATTAATAGTAATAATAATATTTTGCATTTCTGAAGCACTTTTCATCTAGCGACCTCAGTTCTTTTTGCAAACAGCTAATTAGACTTCAAAACACAGTAAGTGGTGTTATACCCACTTTCCTGCAGGGCAGAACTAGAGGGCAAGCCATGCTGCCTCTCAGTAGGCAGTCCAGGATGCTTGAGAGGATGAGTAGGAACCCCCATGAATATGCATTGTTCATTAATATGCCATGAGGGAAGTTTTCTTACTTATTCCAACTAATTAGCTCATGGCCTGATAAATGAAAAGGACAGAAATTTCAAACTGTTCCCTGCAGTTGCATGTTTAAAAGTTTTCATCTTCACTTGTCATATGGCAGTGACAGTCATGGCAACAGCAAAGCCTTTCACGATGGCTTCACATGCTGAAGGGAAGTTCAAAAAAACTAACTACTTAAAGATATTTTTGGATTAAAACTCATTTTCCATCCTAACCTGTTTAAATGGTGACAATTTGATTTCTTCCAGCTTTGTTTTTCTAGTTTTGTTTTTGTTTTTCAAAGGAGTGCTGGCCAAGTGCTTTCAGCAATTACTGGTCTGAAACTGTAGCTCCTGATACTCTACTAGTTTTGGTGGCTCTCCGAGCACTGTAGTGTTTTAAGGACTCATTGCATATGGGTATATTAGCAATTTTCCCTCCACATAAATCCTGATACAAAACTAGTTATCAAATGGCACATTCAATTTAACATCCCCCTTTTTAAATAAGGACCATAAACTTCTATTATGAAATTCCTGGCCTGGTAAATGCGGGATGTGCAGTGGGTAATGTCTACCCAGACTTCAGCAAAGCTTTTGGCATTGGCTTGCGTAAGATCCTCATAGACAAGCTGTTGATATAGGGGCTGGATGAGCCCAGTGACAGTGAGGTGAATTGAAAAATGGCCAAGTGGCAGGACCTAGAGGGTGGTCACCAGTGGCACAAAGTCTACCTGGAGACCAGTAGCTAGTGATGTACCCCAGAGGTCAATGCTGAGTCCAGACCCATTCAACAACTTAGTTAATGATACAGAGGATGGGGTAGAGTGTACCCTTAGCAAGGCTGTTGGTGACATAAAACTGAGATGGGTGGATAATATACCGGAGGATCATGCTGGCATCCAGAGAGACCTTAATAAGCTGGATAAATTAGCTGACAGGAACCTTATGCAGTTTAGTGAGAGAAAGCACAAAGTCCTGCACCTGGGGAGGAATAACTCCAGGCATCAGTACAGGGTGGGGGCCAACCACCTGGAAAGCAGCTTGGCAGAAAAGGACCTGGAAGTCCTGGTGGACACCAAGTTGATCATGAGCCAGCAATATGCCCTTGCAGCAAAGGTGGCTAATGGTATCCTGGGCTACATTATGCAAAGCATTGCCAGCAGATCGAGGGAGGTGATCCTTCCACTCTACTCAGCACTGGTGAGGCCACACCTAGAGTGCTGGATTCATTTCTGGGCTCCCCAGTACAAAAGAGCCATGAACATACTGGAGGAAGTCCAACAAAGAGCCACAAAAATGAAGAAGGGACTGGAGCAACTCTCCTATAAGGAAAGAATGAGAGAGCAGGGATTGAGGAGGATCTTATCAATGTATATAAATACCTGAAGGGGGGGGCATAGGATGGAGCTGTGCATTTTTCAGTGGTACCCAGTAACAGGACTAGAGGCAATAGGCACAATCTGTAACATGGGAGGTTCCCTCTGAACATCAGGAAACACTTTTTCATTATGGGGGTTACCAAGAACTGCCCCAGGTTGCCCAAGGAAGTGGAGGAGTCTCCACCCTTGGAAATATTCAAAGGCCATCTGGACATGGTCCTGGGAAACCTGCTCTAGGTGGCCCTGTTTGAGCAGGGGGGTTGCATGAAGATGACCTTTGGAGATCCTTTCCCACCTTAATCAGTTCTGTGATTCTTTGATTCTGTAAAATAAAAAGTTGAATTTCCTAAGATTCTAGCTCAGGGCTGGTTGGGATTTCCTCTCTGCTACTAATTTTACCTTGGTTGCCATGGAACCAAAGGCGGAGAAGCAGAAGAAATCAAGTAATGAAGCCTACAAGTAGTTTCTCAAGGGAACAAGGAACTGAATAAGGTAAATTGATAATAAATAAAACAAAAACTACTGCTCACTTCATTGAATGCTTGAGAAAATAACAGATATATGTCTTTGAATGCAAAACTCTCAGGACTGGTATTTTGCATCTCTTTAAAAATCTATAATTTCTCCTTATTATCCTAGATTTATTATTAGTGTCATTTTTATGCAAGAACACAGTTTAATGTTTTCTTAAATTTGTTGTGCGCACAGAGGATATTAACAAGATCAATTAAACTATCCCTAATTTAGATCTTGCTTTAAGAGCAAATTGAGGGTTAAATGACTAACCTACACACAGGTGAATTTCACTATCTATTGTTGCTTATGTTTTAAAAAGAAAGTATTTGCTGTTCAGGAATATTTTTCTTGGAGACCAGGTAGAAGACCATTGTGAAATGAGGAACATCACTAATGTGGCCAGCACAGACTGTGAAGTTTATTGTACCTAATGTCTAGTGTTTGAAAAATATTAGGGTAAAACTACTGGTATTTGTATTGCTTCTCTTCAAAGAAAATGAGTATAAATACACTTAAGGCAGTCAAGGTGAAAGTGTACTACTTAGACCTCCAAGGGCGATGTACAATTACAAGGGTAAAAACATGAAGGTGGTATGACTGCAGCGTGACACCAACAAGAGGCTGTTTACCAAAAATTGTAATGTGTTATAAGGAAAAGCATTAGAAAAATGGCAAGCAGTATGAAGTATTTTGTATTACTTATCCTTTTTTGATTTCTAATAAGCAGAAAATCTCAGGAACTCAGAGACCACTAAGAACCACAGCCACTGAAAATTACACGGATCATCAAAAACAGATTATAAAGTCTGAAAACCAGCCTTCTGCTGATTTGTTATGGACCTACATGAAATTTGGGTGAAAATCACTTTAGAAAGAAAGGATTATCCCAAGAGAATGTCTCTAAGGTCTTCAAGCTACATTATAGCTGTACCCGCTTATGTGACCTATTTTCTGTGTTTTAGCTGGTACAGCTGAACAGCTGAAGACTCTGTCTGATTGATCTCTATCTCAATTTTACCAGGTAAAGCTGTTCAGTGTGTAGGGATCACCATTTATCAAGCTATCCCTAGGCTGAAGTATTTGCCCCAATGGTAATTCTGATGGAATAAGGGCTATAGCAGCAGCGATGTCAGCTGCTGAAAGGACAAGCTGTGAGTAATATAAATGATCAGATAGTTTTGTTTAGGTAAATTACAAATCTGTCTTTTTATTTTCTTGCTTGTCATTTTAATGTAGCAGGTGTCTGTTGACAGAACTTCTTCCCAATATCCAGCAATATTGAAAACAAAAAAACACTTCTGTATATTTTGACTTTTTAAATTTTTGAAAAGCATTTGATACGTATTCATGTTTTGGCAAGAAAAAGTGTATCTTTCTTCTTTTTCATTTAGCTTTATGGCAATATCTGTGGCTTTCCTGGCTGGGGCACTAAGAATATTAATACATATAATTTTGATATTTGATAATTTTGATAGTTATCATGTATTACCTAGCCATAAAATATACTGGGTGTTTGGAGGGTAGGACTTCTAGTTCAAAATTCATCTGATTGCAGGTGTATCTGCTGGAATGCTTCCTGTGATGCAGAGGAAGTGAAATGGCACTCAGTGCAGGAGCTCAGCCTGGTCAGTGCTCTTTCCAGAAGTCCCCAGGCTCCGTGGTTTAGCTCTTCTGAAGCCAAAAGAGATTGCTGTCCTGAGAAAATGTGTTTTGAAGTGACTTGCAGAAAACTTTTATCATCTCACACATTATTAATAAACTACAGATTTTAACTTTCCACTGGATGTTTTTATTGTAAGAAGTCTAGCTTGCCTGTGCTCTTCCCACACTCTGTTTTGATACACCAGTTCAGCAATTAATTATACACCCTAGCAACTTCCAGATCAGATGTCTTCTCTGAAGTCTGCTTTCACCCTCTTTCCCCAGTTTTTCTCCTACACACATTCTCCCCAGCCTTCTTGCACAGATAGATAGAGGATAGGAGGAAGGAACAGAGAGTTGGGATCCATTTTTCAGATAGGGGAACATAATGAGAAGCAGCCCTGCTGTCAGTTATCAAAAGTTTGACTCCATCACTGTTGCTATAAGCCATATCTGCTCCTGAGTTAGGTTCTCTACAGCTGTGGACCTTGATGAGCCATTGAACAGAGTCTCCTTTAAGCTTCTCAGAAAAAAGGAACTTGGTCCTTCGTTTTGGTTGTTTGATTTCACCTTGGAGGAAGGTGGAGTCTGAAACTTTCTTGCCTGAGATTGGGGGTCTTGGATTTTGTTTGCTTCTTTGAGTGGAAAAAAATGTTATAATACTTGTCACTAAACTGAAGGAGCTATGGATTTTGTGTATCTACGCCCTGAAGAGGAGTTAGCTTCCAAGCCTTTCTTCACTAGTATTTCCAACTCAACAAACAGCTGCTCCTTTTATGTTGGAAATATCTGACAAAATTGTACCAGAATTATCTGCTATTTCTTGCTTCCCTCCCAGATAAAACTTGTCCTAAATGGACTTCAATTCCAAAAAAAACATAAACACTGAAGGAGCAGTGAGGTGTATATTCACATCTGCACAGTCTTGCCAGTTGAACCCATGTGAAACATGCAGAAACCTAGAATATGCTCTAAGCCATTTTATTGCTTATTTGGGCAGAATTATTTTCCCCCAGACTTGTCATCCCAGCATTCCTGTTTATCTTGAAACAACCAGATCCTGCAAATACTCTTCCTTTTGCTGCACAGAGTTGCATGTCTAATAGAAATATAAACTCAAGTTATAACCCTGAATCAATTCCTGAAAAAGCATTACAGAAATTAGTGGCTTTGGACAGATCCAGATATACTTAAAGGTTCTTCTTCCCTCCCCCCATTCCTTGGTTTCCTCTTTCTCTCTCTCTCTTTTTCTCAGCATAAATTTTACATTTTCTCTTTTCATTCTTTCAGCTGCTTCCTTTCCAGATTACTCTTTTCCTCTTCATTCATTTTTAACCTACTACATCTCTTATCTCAGCTTTTGCCATTGAAAGCATGCTTTTACTCCTCTTTCAAAGAAAGATGTTTGTTTATCTCTCCTCTGCTGAAGACACACCTGTAGCTGGTTAACTGGAGTACTTCCTTTTCTGCTACTTTAGCTTGGAGAAGAGGAGACTGAGGGGTGACCTCATAAATGTCTATAAATATGTCAAGGGTGAGTGGCAGGAGGATGGAGCCAGGCTCTTTTCAGTGACGTCCAATGACAGGACAAGGGGCAATGGGTACAAGTTGGAACATAAGAGATTCCATAAAAATATTAGAAAAAACTTTTTCACGGTAAGGGTGACAGAGCACTGGAACAGGCTGCCCAGGGGGGTTTTGGAGTCTCCTTCTTTGGAGACATTCAAAAGCCACCTGGACGCATTCCTATGCGACCTATTGTAGGTGGTCCTGCTCTGGCAGGGGGGCTGGACTAGATGATCTTTGAGGTCCCTTCCAACCCCTAACATTCTGTGATACTTTACCTCTGTATCTAGCAAGGCGTGCACTGATTTTGCCCAGCTGAATGTTCCATAATGTGGTTCTACAGCAGAAACGTTAGGGTCACTGCTACTGTGGGTTTTTATTGCTGCAGCTTTGAAGCTGACCATATTGCTGCAAAAAAAGCTGTAAAGCACACCCTCTATTTTCTCCCTGAAATGTCTACATCAAATACAGATCAGATTTTATCAACCTCTGAAACTATCACTTTTTCCCTTATTTTCTTTTTTTTTCTCCCAAGAGCCGGTCTTTCATGTATATGTAGATATAGTTAACAATGAGGCATACAGATGTGCACCTACAACTTGGAAGACACCATTCTTTTCACAAAATTCCAGAATCTTAACAGCAAAATAGAAATAAAAAGCTAAGAACATGAATTAATCTTTAGATAGTTAACAATAAACATTCTTAATAGAACTTTGTCATAAGTGTTCATATATGCAAAAAGATTTTTTTTGAGAGAGAATTATAAAAGGGCACTCACTGCTGTAGTTGCACTGTCAAAAGTGCCCGTATTGGTGCTGGACCAGACAATGTACTTGTTTTCCAGACTACTCTGCTCAGTACACTGATTCATTCAGATGTGAGCACTAGTATTACCCTTCTCTAAGGCACTTTGCTTGAAAGCTTTTCTGACCATTGACAGTCATCTGACCAATATTCACTTCCATTTAAACTTTAGTACAAGCTTAACACCTTCCCTAGGCCTTTGATTCATGTGTCAGCCTTCAAATATGCCTTCTTGTGCTGAAAAAAATATGCAAAATACTTGATCTCCTTCAAATTGAGAACCCCAAAATAAACAGCAGAAATAAACATTTCATATGACAGCCTGTCTCCTACAGAAAACAGAGCTGTGAAGTGCATAGACAGATGGCTGCTGCAGGCAAAGCATATTCTCAATGTGTGATAAATCACATTTTTTTCATAAATATTCTTGTCTTTTTTCTTTAAATTGCTGTTATATAAGGATTATGATTAACACTGAACAATGGGCTATCGATTTCATCCTCACCACTGAATGGGAGAACATCATCATTCACTTGAGACTCCTCACTAGCAAGGATCTCCTGAGAGGCAGGCAAGACTGTTTTGTTCTCCAAGAAATATCCTAGTTTTGGAGGTGACACCCAGATTATAAATTGTAGAGCCAACCACCTTTGACAGCTGTAGCTGCATTTTTTCTGTTAACCTATATATGCTTATTTATTATTGGAGTCCAAACATCTGACACTTACAGCCTATTTATCCTTCCCTGAAATGCCGAATTTTTGCTGCTCGCTGTTATCAGCTCATCTCAACAAAAGTTAGACTTCTGAACCAATGATATTTTAAAGTATGATATTTTATGGTGGTTCTCTTTTTCCCTTGACTCAGGTCTCCTCTCTCACTGCTACACATTTTCCATCTACCAAACTTAACCACTGACAGTATTAAATTAGCACATACACTCTCTTTAGTGTGAAATTCTGTACAACTGCATCTAATAATGTGATAGTTGAGTTGAGAAATATAGAAAATTTGCTTTAAAAAAATGTATATTGTGAAAAGTTGAACTACCTGGGTGACTATGCTCTGCAACTATGAATGCAAGAAAACCTACATTTTTGTTTTCCTCTAGGGAGTTTGCTTTTCTGTTTGGGGTCCCAAACTTAGGGCACAAATTGTTTTATTCCACAGTGTGTGCTCAGAAAGTACGACCCAGTGGACTGTTTTTCCTTCTTATTTTTCTGTTCTTAATAGTCCCCTTGGCACTCTGATACATTTTGAAAAAGCCATGTCTGCTTCTCCAGCCTGGGGGAACTGTCAGACCTGACAGACTGCTGAGCCTCTTCCCTTTAGCCATCCAGACCAGGTCATAGTTTGGAAAAAAACCCCAGAAGTATTTGGGAAAACTTGACACTGAGTCTTCATCCCAGCCAAGAGTAATCCTGAGCGAGGTCTGAGTGAGAAGCCAGGAAGCCATGGGTCAGAGAAAGTAGCGTAAAATGTTGTTAATGCTGTTAAATTAATGGAGTTGAACATAGTTAATGACCATGATCAAGCAAGATCAGTGTTTGTCAGCAGTGTTTAGTAGCCTGAGATGAAAAGCTTCTCAGTAACAGTTGCTGACCTAGGAATCTTAACCTGTGAGGGAAAGGACCTGTCACCTACTGTTGCATATGTAATTAGATTTGTTAATAGTGCTGTCTTTTATTTTTCTGGGATATTCTTTTTGCATCTTCTGCCTGCATGTTGTTGTTGCATGATCCAGTCATCGAGCATCCACCTGATCTCAGTAGTGGAATTTTGAGCAGTACTTGGATTTAGGTTTTAAGTCATGACTTTTCAACTCAGAACAGGCTGTACCAGTCCCAGGAAAGTTTCCTACAATATTCAAGCTGCCATAGGAATCCAAATCATAACTGTAATCTTTCACAAAGATAAAGGTCCTATCCTTTGAATACTACTTTGCAACTTTATTGATCTTTTATAATGCAGGGATTTTTTTGTAGATAAGGTCTACGTAGTAGCACTGTATGTGTGGACTAAAATAAAATCTGCCAAACATTACCTTTGTCATTCTGCCATTAAGATGAATTCCTTTCCTCAACTTTTTATTTCTAAGTTATTGTTAAGATTCTGCATTATGAGAAGGAGAATATCTTCCCTGTTGTCGGTACATATCTCTATGCCTCGTTGCACAAGGACAAAAGCAGTCAGGAGCATATGAGTGAGAATTAGGAAGAATACAGACAAAGAGCAGCAGTGGTTGGTTGACTGTGGTAACTGGCAAAGGTGAATGAATGAGATCTACAACTCACAAATTCTTACATTTAGTAAAATACATATGTATTAGTTTATGATTTAGGTTTTTTGATAGGCTTAACTCTTACAAAGCAAGAATAATATTCTGCCCGTTTGTGCAGTACTCTTCACAGTGGCATATAATCCTGTAGCAGTTTCTAAAGTGCTCTCATAACCAAAATAGTGGTAATTATTTTCCATTATTTTTGGTGTTCACATTCACTTTTTTTCTATCATGTCTTACGCTATTCAATGTTATGTTATTTACTTTGCAGTCTTTGAGGGCAGGCTTTGGTGGCCTATATTTGCTCCATGCAGCTATTATGTTTGTCTAAAGTTCACCCTTCATGTGTAAGTTATGCCATAGTTTGCACAGCCACTATTTCCAAGAAAAAACAAAACTAGCTTTCACTCTTCCTTTGGCATTTCCTTCAGTTCTGTCCTTTCCTGTTTCTCAATTTCATCTTCTGAGAAGACAAAAGGACTTGGACTTTCTGGAGTGCTTTATCAGTGTTTATATTTTGCTTAGAAGTCCCTGCCCCTTGGTCTGCAGACGCTTCAGTTTCACTCTGCCCCCACAATTCTGTGTCTGTGCATACCCCATATAAGTGGAAGTTCACCCCCATGTTGTACCTCTACATATACCCCTTTAGACATTTGGTATATTGTATGTCATCAGCGCAAGTCTAATAAATACATGTAGAATAAGCTGCACTGAAAACACAGCAGTGTCAGATGCTTTGTTAAAAAAAGTACAAGAGCTGTTCTTGGTTCAGCCACCCTAACCAGGATGATTCTCATCAGCCTACCTTTTGTACTGTGCTACTTTTTTTTTTTTCTCATTGTAGCCTAGCATATCTGGGATGGCTTCTGTTAGTACCAACAGCAGTTTCTGCAGGTGGGACTGGAAGTGTGAGGTGGTTCAGCTTCTCAACATCTAGTTCCCTGTGTCCTCAGTAAGACATGTATTATACAAGCGGAGTTTACTACAGCTGCACTGTCTGGGTGTCCCAGTCCAACAAGTTTGAAGTAGACTTTCCGCAGATTTTGTCTGGAGCTAGAAAGATGGTTTACTGTACTGGAGAGACTCCAGTATGTGACTCCCTAGCACAGCTAATCCTCTTCTGAGAGTCCAAAGCTGAAGGAGGGTGGAATTTAAGACACACCTCTCTTGTTAGCTTTTCCTTTGGAGTAGTGTTTGTGGCACACGGCTCTGTGTGCTGCTGCTTTGAATCTCATGCAGAAGGGTACTGTAGAGAGTGCAGGCAGCTAATGTGGGGCTATGGATTGCACTTCAGAAGCAGATGCCAACCAGTTCAAAGTCAGGCACCACAATGCTGGGTCTCACACTGTGCTGGCGTGCTTTTGCATAACACACCTTTACATTTTTAATCTGAGACACAGAGAAAGTAGATGTTGAAAGACTGCGCTTCAGCCATCTCTTTCATCTATAGTGCATTGCAGGAACACACTTCACACTAAATGCCTTAGCTCTGTCTGTTTCAGTGGGCAGCAGGTTGAGGCAGCCCTGTCCATCCATGGGTTTGGTTATCAGGCAGGCTGGGAGGAGGCAGGGTAGGACTTCCTTAGATGAGCCACTTGGACAAGCCGATGGGCTCCAGGCATGCCAGATTCCCTGATCAGTCAGTCCTCTTTCCTTGGTAAGTCACAGGGGCACTACCTGCACTTGTTAATCACCATTTTCAACCTCTGTTCCCTTTGTGCCGGTTCTTTCCTTTGTATGCTGGTGCTCAGAAATACCAAATACAGCAGTGCTGGCCCTATGCAGTGTAAAATATCTTCCAACTTCATCGTACTTCCAAGACTGTTCCAAAGTTGGAGACACATCACTTTTCATCAAGTGTCAGCTTTTAGCAGTCTTGAGTCTTCCCTTGCTTAGTTTACTTGTAAACGCTTTTTATATATACTATTAATGTCAATCTAAAGAAATACCTCCTTGAAATTTCTGTTTTAAATTCTTGCAAGTGGGTGCCCAGAATGCATTTATACTTCATGTAACTCTGCTAATTATATTTAATTCTAAATTAACTACTAAAGTCCTATGAATCTTATGATAATTTCTCTTTTTGTTTTACTGCTCCTTCTATTTTGTCAAATATTCTGGCTCTGAACAGGGAGAGCCATATGCTGATGATCCCATCGTGGCTCTTCTAGAAAGTGTGTTATCCCCATTACAACTGCACGGAGGGAAGAAGGTTTTGTTCACTAAAAACTTATCCACTTGGTTCACTCTCTCCACAATTCTTCTCTTAATATTATGAGTTTCTGACCTGCAGAATTTTTATTGGCATTGGTATTACAGGTATCCTGTGAATAGTTTTATTTTTTTATCCCCTTGTATTTCATGCCCTTAATCATCCTCTGCAAGTACCTTGTCTACTTTCTCTTTCCTTTTGTGGGTATAATAACACTTCACAATCTTATATCACCTCCAGATTTAGTGTACATACAAATTTTCCTATAATTACATTTTAAAATGCATTAATAATGTGATTCATTCAAATTTCCTGTGACAGGCAATACCACATGCTTCAGAATATGGCGTGAAAGCTTCACACACACACAAATTGTGCTGTTATGTTCCCATGTAGAAAGTTTATAGTCTGTGTCTGACTAATGACTGTATCATCTCCTGTCACCTGTCTTGTGTCCATTCTAGCAGAACTGGCAAAAGGGATACCTGAAAGTATTTAGTTCCCAGGTCTTATTGAAGACCACTGATAATTGTGTTCCTGATTCCTTTGAAGTTCCAGGATTTGGTCATTTCAGTAACTTCCTTTGGTAGATTATTCTTCCTACCCAACCCGCCACCCCACACACCTGTTTAAGAAATTATACATGTCATTATCTAGTTTCCATCTGCAGCTACACATTTCTGCAGAGTTTTTAATGTAATTTTCACAGTGTAATATCTGGGTTCTGAATGAGGATACAAATATTTCTGGGAAAATACTGAAGTTCTTCATTCTCTGCCTGGAACCATGTTGACCGCACAGTTACAAAAGTTAAAGGGCCCCTCTGAACTATTTCAGCTGTATTTCACTGCAAGAAAGTAAATAAAGGTTATATAAAAGGAGATTAAGTACTAACAGCTAATTTTTTTTTAGGAATGAGGTGCCACAAAGATTCTGGTCTAAGGGAGTACTAACTGAAGAAAAGGGTTAAATCTGGTCTAGTGGGAGGTGTCCTGCCATGGCAGGGAGGTTGGAACTAGATGATCTTTGAGGTCCCTTCTAACCCAAACCAGTATATGATTCTATGAAACTGACAATGTCAAATGTACCATGTTTTTAAACTGACCTACAAATCACATCAAGACTGCCTGTGCTAATAATAACCAATTTTCTCATCCAAATTCAGCAACTAATTTTTTTTAATGGAATGACAAGTATGTATTTTACTAAAAAAGGAGCTGTCAGGTTTAGTATAGAGAAGATAAACTTAGAATGTTTTGAATATTCACTCTCCCATCAAATTAAAATGCAGTCTTTTTGTGATACTTCGAAGTGTATTGTTTTTCAAAGACTAACACTTTCATTTTTAATTTCCGTAAGTTTAAGATTTTAAATTCTCTTCCAAAGAGTGAAAAATGGGAGACAATTACAGATTTCAAAATTCCAACATTACTTATAAACATTCTTTTCATATGGGAAATACACTTAGTATCTGTAATTGTATTTATTTGTATTAGTATTCTAAACAACAAATAATTGCAATTATGATTCAAAATATTTTAAGGCTGAAAACATATTTCCATTGCTGACTTGTATTTCTTAAAAAGACAGAAATATGTACAAAATGAAGTAGTACACTATGAACCAAACTCAGCCATTGAAATATGTGTGCTAGGAAAATGTTATTCAATTTAACAGCTAAAGATGTTTCCTTACCAGAGACAGATCTAATAAGACCTTAAAGGATGTGAAGCTAAATTCAGATAATGTTTATGTACTGAGGGGAAGATGTCTTTGTGAGCAACAATCTCTGGCAATAACAACAGCTTCTTTGGATGGAAAATGACAAGACGGAGCTTGTCTCATGGTGCAATGAAGGGAGGGTGCTTCAGTGCCTGGTGTTTCACGCAGGCACTGCAGGACTCACCACTTACCACCCAGCTGATCTGTTGCCTTCTGTATGGATCACATCCCTTCTCACCAACTAAAAATGCTGTAGCTGTAGACAGGCTTAGGCAGGGGCAGGTTAATATGTGTGTAGGCAAAAATGACCTGTAACCAACCACCCTGAGCTGTACGATCAGAATTTTTTAGTAATACAGTAGTACACAAAATGAGATTAATATATAATTTATTGGATACTTTCACTCAGGAAACCCAGCTTTCTTTGGTTTCACGCAGATTATATATATATATAAAATACATATTTTCTAGACTTAAAAAAAAAAAAGCCTAAAAAATCTTATACATTTGAGGCTTGCTACCAAAGCTATTGACCACCATCACTGCAACACATCACTGGCAAACTAACCTACATGTTTTAAAGTGTTCTCACCAATACAAACCTATTGTTTCAGTAACTCATTTCTTAAATGCTAAAAGATTAATTAACACCCTGTGTTCCTCATAGAAGTGTTTTATAAGTGTTACTGAGTGAGTTCTGAGAAAATCAATAAAGGAAGATAATTTATTGTTTCCAGAAGGGTGTATTTACAGACAGAGAAGTTTAGTGATTTGTCCCAGACCTTAAGAATTGTTCTCCAGCACCCTAGTTGCATAACATAGGATGGGTTATTTTGCTTTAGAGTTCAGCTGTTATTAGTTAAACACTACATCTTTCACTATAGTTGTGTCCAAGTTCTTCTGGTGTTCCTGACTGTTGCCCACCAAAAAATGTCAAAACCTGGTTAAGAAGGGTACAACTTTAGTGTTTACCTGATATACTATCTACTCAGAATTGTATGGATACAGCACTTTTGCCCTGGGTTATCAAGATGAAGATGAAGATTTAAAGAAGATGAAGGCTTAAAATAAAACTGATTATGTAGCCTTAGCTACAGGAGAACTCTAAGTCATTTCTATTACAGAACAAAGTGGGGACAATTTTTTTTCCTCTGCAGCATTGTGCGATGCTTGGACTGAGTCATTTCTTTGATGTGTAAATGCACCTTAAGAAGGACATTAAATATTTCAAGTAATTGGTATGAACATGAAATCTCTCATTAGTGTCTGCTAGACAGCTGCAAAGTGCAGATAAGAAAATGCATGTGCTAGTACAAGAAAATATTCCGAAATTCTTGAGGAAAGGTTTCTGTCTAGAAATGCCTCTCTTCTTTTTACACTTTCAGTCTATGTCTATGCAGCCTGTGTCTACTGCAAAAATTCTGGTGAAGCAGAAAAGTAAAGCACTGTGTATATTAATCTCTTTGCCAGAGAGGCTTTTCCTTACAGTGAAATGACATCCAGAATCTAGGCTGCAGACCAAAATTATTTTCCCACCTACTTGCGGAATAGAATTTAAATGGTGCTTATTTAAAATATTTTAATTTGTCATGTTTGAGTTTGAAATGCATTTTCAATAACATCCACTGAAGTCCATTCTGAATCTGATGTGACTGTCTAAAATTAAATGACAACAGTAATTAACATTCAATTTTATGGTTAATTAAAATAGATTTGATATTAAGAAAACACAAAGTTAATATCATAGAACTAGTTAATTAGTGTTCTCAAAGCTGCTTTTATGAGGTCTGTTACTTTCACAAGTTTAAAATCTGTCTGTTACAGTAATACGGATGTAAATAAATCATCTGGACTGTTTCTAGGAAAGGAGAAAGTTTTCTTCCCCACACATACTTCTGGCAGTTTATGAGAAAGCCTGGATATATAAATTCACCCTTCCTGAGACTGAGCAAGTTGTCACTGGGAATTAAGGAAGAACCTTGGAAGGGAAAGGAATTTCATAACACCCTGATTTTCAGCATTCATTTTGGTTTCTTACTGCACTGAGGAGAGAAGGGCAGTCAAGTGTATACTGCCAGTATAACCATATTGCATAATCTTGTTTAGTGGGGAGACGAGATGAAGACTGGAAACAGAAATTGAGTCCTTCAGAGATCTGGATGTTTTCCAGCTACATGACAGAGTAGAGTTGGTTTAGTGAAAATCTGATATTTTCTTAGTGGTGCTCTGAAAGCAGGGTGGTATGGTGTCCTTTGTAGCTCAGAATCCCAAGGACTGAGAGCAGCTCTCCCTATTTGCTACAGTTGTGACCTGCATTATGCATTAACCATTAATTCTTTTATATATTTGTTAAAAAAAAAAGTGGATTTCTGTGAAGATTACCTTCTTTCATATAGATTTTGTACTGATAAAAGAGTACCAGTTGGTAGTTTTGGTGAATGAAGCTTTATGTCTATAGATCAGGATTAAGACAAAATTTTCTCCTACAGTGGTCTGAAAGCAAACTAAAAACAAGTAGAAGGAACCTCCTCTGTAGGTAACAGGCATTTGAGTCACAATGGTTTGTGCAGCACTGGCTTTCCAGTAAGCATGCAGACCATGCTGATGGATAAGGAAGCTGAATCTGACAGCCAACAAGATAACCTCCTAAGTCTTTTAAGCTGAACTAGGCTGCAATACAGTAGATATTATACAGAGGAAATGTTCTATTGCCAATGAGATCAAAAGAGAAAATACTAATTTAGTGTTGCTTATAAATAAATTTTAAAAGATCACGGTAGATTTCATCAGGTAACCAAAATCTAGAGCAGTGCTTGAGCTAAGGTACTCCTTAGCTCAATCTTGTTTTATTTATCTATTATCCTGGGCCATAAATAGTTTTTCCAGTTTTGGATCTCTCTTCAGAACAAATGTTTTGCTTTGGTGCTATAAGAAGAACCATAGCACAGTGCCTAGTAAGAATAAATGCTCAGATTGTAAATTAGATATTTGATGCCTGCCTTGTCTTCTTTATGTCCAGGAACATGCAAATGATTAAAAAACCTGATTTAGCCGTTAGTGTTAACTATCCATTTCTAACATCTCAAGTTGTCTTAAGTATGTAACAAAGTTAAGTTTAACTTGGAACATTTTTTCTCTTCGAGCATTAGTTTGAGATTTTTGCTTCCTTTTCAGACCCGATGGTGAGCTCATAAATCCATAGGCTTATTCATTTTTTTCCAGTCAATCTAACAAAGTATATAACCTCTTCCTACAAAACTTGCTTTTCTTATGTCATTAAAACACTAGAGCTAGATAACACTAATATTGCATATCTTTTAGGAAATTTGTTCTTTGGTGCAATTTCACAAGGGAAAATATTTGTAGCTGTTTCATTAAAAACCTGGGGTTTGTGCACAGCTTTGCCTAAAATATCCTTATGTAACCTCATGAGTAAATTGCATGATACATACTTACTCCTGAACAATAGCACTAAGAGGCCTTGACTGATGCTAAGGAGTTTGAATGTTCAGAAATATTACCATACATAAGTGGGAGAGCTGGGACTGCACAGCTCAGTGAATATTCCTCTGAGCTATAAATAAGTTTTGGAAAAGGTATCAAATGCAATTGTAGAATGCCCAAGTACACATAATTCATAACCCTATTGTCTTGCATTACCAAGTACTTTTGAGCTTTTTAGAGCCTAATCTAACGTTTGTGCCAGTTACTGCAATGTGGGTTGCTTGTTTTCAAATACAATATTAAGGCAAATTCAGAAATACATATATACAGAGAAAAGATACAAGTTAGCTAGCATCTTGATCTGGCAAACAAAAAGAGCATGATTTACTGTCAGTCAAAATTATCAATGCCTACATTAAGAAGCAAAACAGAACATATTAAACACACCAGTGATTAGCCATTAGGCCATCCTGATCATGTAGTGAATGCTTCTCTCTTTGCAACTCTCAAGTCAAAACTAGATAGCTTTCTGCAAAATGTACTCTAGGGCAGATCATTTTCATCTGCATAATAACAGAGAAAGTTCTTTCTGTAAAGGTATCACTGGATAGAAGATGTCTCGATGCAACAGGGCAGGTTATTTAACTCTAATGGTCTCTTTTTGACCTGAAAATGTATGGGTTCTGTGCTTTGAGCATCAACACAGCATTTGTCAACCCAGTAACAGAGTTTATGTATATGATACTTACTGATTAATACACAGAATTTGCCTGTTATGTTCATTATTTTTATGAGACAGCCAAGAGCTTACATAACCAAAGTTGAAGATGACTGCCTACATCGGTATGATTTATAGAAAGACAGGAATCTGACAGTTTTGTTAGACTAAATGTAAGATACTTAGCTTACTCAAGCAAGTCTTAGTGTTTTACTCTGTTTTTCCTCATACAAAAAACATAACTGATATTCTCATGATTGACCTAACATTATATTGCCTGCCTGTCAAGATTTAGGTTCAATCCACCAGACCTACAACAGATGCTCTCTGTTAACCCCTCTTTCCGCCCCAAATAGAGGGAGAGAAAGAGGATATGGGAGAGAGACTTCTGGCCCCCTCCCCTCCCAAATGGGAGAGGAAGGGAATGAGAGAGAGGCTTCTGGATTAGAAAAGAAAACTAAAACAACTTTAATGAAGATAATAATAGTAAAATGGGATATATACAAATATATATAAAACCAGTGTTGAACCCACCCTCTTCCTGATGGCAATTACATCACTGTCACCACTGAGGCTGTAGCAGGCACCAGGAAAGTCTCAGCTGGGCTCAGCAGCTGACAGGAACTGGGTTCAGGAGCTGGGTTCAGGAACACATGATTCAGGATCAAAGGCAGGGCCGAGAAGAAAGAAGATCAAAGGGAAGGGAAGGGTCCAGAAGGCAAGAAGGCCTTAAGGGAAGCAAAGGCCAGCAGAAGGATCCCAAAGGCAGACAGGAAGGGTCAAGACCCTCATGATCCCTCAGCTTTATACTGAATATGACGTATATGGGCTGGAATCCCTCGTTGGTCAGTGTAGGGTCCCCTGTCCTGGCTGCTCCTCCCCCGATGTGGTACACAAGAGTTGGCAGTGACCTTGGTCTGCACACACCAACCCTTGGTAGTAACTCTAAACATGGAGCGTTATCACTGCTAGAAGCAGGCGCTGTCTGCAAAAACATGATGTTAGCTTCAGAAAGTGCAATTATTTAGCAGAGACTCAGATGAAAAGTAAAATCACTGAACAGAATTGGTTTGGTTCTGACTCAAACCAGGACACTGGCAATAAAATAATTTAGAATTTTATAATGTCTTATATGTAATATTTTTCATATACTGATATTGCAGACTATTCCATTTCTAATAAGGGTCCACAGTAATGAATTAATTTCAGATATGTCATTTTTATCTTAGAATAAATTGGGAAGGAAACCTTCTACCTTTACACCCTTGCAGCTGTAATTTAGTATTACTATGAGCTTGTACTGTAATTCAGTTATATTTTCCCTAAAGGACTTTATCCCAAATGACCACTCTGAAAGAATTTAAGATGCACTCCACACATTCACTGACATGTCTTAACTTTTGCTTGTTTGCTTTTCAAGCTTCATAGTATTAATTCAGCTGAAGGGATTGGCCTTGGGATTGGGGTGTTTTGGTAATTATTAGGAATTAACCTTGAAGATACCATTATAACCTTGCATTTCTATGTTTATCTGCCAAAAACATTCACTGTAGTGAAGCAAAAGTTAAGGAACTTGAAATTGGAGTGCTCTGTAGCATTTGAACCGCAAAAGACATAGTGATCCAACTTTGTATTACCGTGAATTAATCTCCTTCTAGTCATCCCAGAATATAGAAGTTTTCTTACCATTTGGAATCCCTTTCTTTTTCATCTTCCTAATTACATTGATAAGTATTTTCTATTTTTCATTGTCCTGAAACAATCTGTTAATCTTTCACATTGGGAACTTCACACCATTTCAGTCTCTAGAAGAAGGATATATCTTGTTTCTAACTTTGGTTCCAAACCAAGAAACTATTCCAATATGTTGTACACCTTCAGCATATGGGTAGTCACACTGAAGTCAACAGGTGACTCATACTTAAAGAGAAGCATATGGTTAAGTGATGGGGGTTTTTTTCCAGATTTGGATCTAAAATCATGCTGGAAAAGCTTGAATATAACAAAACTGCTGTTATTCCACTGTGTGAAAGAGCAGAACACCTAACATATTTCCACATTTTCTGCCTGTGTGCTGTGAAACTATATTTTACAGGATTTCTTTCTATACATGTGTATGAGGTTAGAGGAAAAGCTGACGTAGTGTGATCCTATACAACCACAAGCAAATTAGGTAGTCTTCACTATGTAACTAGAAGGCTGGATGAACAGTTCTACTAATGCTTTGGAGAGATAATCTGAGTCCTGTGAAGACTGACAGAGTAATACTGAGTGTTGGTACAGTAACTGAGGTTTTGTTGCACAGATACTAAACCAGATTGTGTCCTACCTTGTATTCCAGGTTTATTCTTTGTACAGCTCTGCAAAGAGTTTCTATTCGGGTCACAAAATAGCACTAGAATTTCAATGTCTGTTTCACTCACTAAGCCTGAAGGGCCTAGGTTTGGATGTACTACTGTTTGCTGCTTGTCTATCCTATGCGTTCTTTATATGTAATTGTAGCAGCTGAATGAGATTGTGTTAGGGTGATCTATTCAGCATAATCCATTCATTAAATCAGGGTTTTTTTTGTAATTTACATTGTTCATTTGTGTGATGGAAAGCAGAGAGTCTTCTAGGAGCAGGGTCAAAATCCAGCTGTGCTCTCTCTATCTTAGATTTCAGCTAAGCAGTGGCTTTTTACTCTCTTTGGCATTTGTGTGGAGACAGGTCTATGTCAACAGGAAGAATACTAGGAATTCCTCCTGTTTTGGTCAGTGTGCCTACTGTGTATGCAGTCTTTATCCTGTTTGAAAGGAGAGGCAAGTAGCTGCCGAGGAGGATTATCAGTACTGGATCTGAGAAGACTGAAATGCCTACCGTGCAACCTTCATTCATGAGCCGAAGCACCTGGCAGGGGTCTGTGGTCAGGTGCAGGTTAGTAGTCCTTCTAGGATAGCTTCCACTTTGGAAGAGCATTGAAATGCCTTTTAGAAGTACCTCAGATGCCACCAGCTATGCTTTAGCAGATGGTCTCTGGGTAATTTTCTGCTACCAAACATCCAAGCCTGGTATCTACTGGGGCTCTTCAGATCACTAACAGAAGTGACAGAATGACATTTTGGCTGCCACAGTGTGCCACCCAAGTTATTAACCCAGAAGAAAGTCAGCAGTGATTTTAAAGTTAATGTGTAAGCGCTAAATTGCAGCCAGTATATCATTCATCCTGCCACATCTGCCGCAGTGGCAATAACCTGTGCCAGAGGTAAACAGCTCGGATTGACAACCTCCTGAATCTTCATGAATTCCCAGAGACCATGAAGAGACTGTAAATCTGTCTTTGACTGCACTGGAATTTAAATGTCTAACTAAGATACTTTGACACTTAGGTGCTTTGAATCACTCTCTCTTAGAAATAAGAACAAAAAAAACCTCACAAAATTCCCCATGCCTATACTGAGCTCTTAAAACGCATATGGAATCAGCCCTTTGTGTCATGTGCATATTGATATTATCTTTTTGCAGTTCATTGCTTTTGAATGTATTTTGCCCATCACCTCACAGATTTGCAGTAACCTCTTCTGTAGAAACTTGGATTTTTAAATGAAATACATTAACTTTTTCTCCCATAGCCACTATTTTATTTACAGTCAAAGAACAGTAAGAGATAATTCCTTTGCAGAATCCATGCCAATTAGATCATGCCAGCAAGCCTGGTCTCTCAGGTCTCTTTTCATTCTGCTTAATTTATCATTTCAACCTATTTGCCAGGTTTGGATGTGAGGTTTATTGCCCTAGAATTGTCAAGATCAAGCCCTGGAGTTTTTAAAAATGCAGACATAACCGTGGTTATGCTTAAGTAGGACTTCATTTTTATAACTGCTTTTTAAGTATATCTGTTTCCAAAACAGACTTTTCTCCCCAGAATACAATATTTAAGGGATGTGGACGAAATATGCACTGAAGTCCTAGTTAGTACCTAAAGGAATCAGTATCTTTCAGATACTTTTGCAGTTTTACCTATACAGTGAAATTTCAGCAGGTCAAAGTCTTCATATTAAGGTACAAATTATTGTACTGAGGGTAACTATTACATAAATGAAAACTGTTATCTGCCCTTTGAAAAGGCATTTGCTGAAGAATGCTTGATTGTAGAGGATCAATCCCGAGCCGAGCACCCAGGGTCATTGCAGGAATATGCTGGTTTCATCTCTACATTCATCAGCCTGCCATGTCTTGCTGTTAGGTTTTCATGGGTGCTGAAATTGCTGCCGTACCTGAGAGTTCAGCTAAGCAGGGTTGTGTCACTGTTGCTGACTCATGTGTAGGTCTTGGTTATTGCATCGAGAGTTTACTTCAGTAAACCAGTAAACACACTTCTGAGTCCAAAAGATGTTTTGTCACGTGTGAAAAATTTACTGTTAGAAATGAGTGTAAGTCAAATAATTTCAGGCACTGAAGTATCACATCAAAATAAAAATCCTTTACGGTGGATTGCATGTTCCATTAGTACCATAAGGGTTCCATGGCTGGCTATCTAAATGCTGTCACTGTTGTAACATGAATGTGGAAAATATTTCAAGTACATTGACTGACAAAATCTGATTGCAGGGTTTTACTGTAAGACTCGGCCTATCCAAGTTCATACAACACCAGCTCAGAGCGGAGGGTCCTAATTTAAGGTCATAATTAAAGAACTCTTACTATGGTAAATAACAAATTTAAAACAAATTAATGATGAAGTGTTGCACTTCAGTCAGTAGATATTGTTTCATGTATCTTTACATCAGCTGTGCAGTGGCTAGTCAAACACAACTGATTTTAAATACACCCCCTCCTTAACGTCAGAGAGTGGGTAAGGGAGTTGAGAGGCTTCTGTGGGAAGGCTCTTATGGCCATGGCATAAACCCATAAAATATAATATTTGAAACAACTAAACCTAGCAGATTAAGGTAAGGGCTGAGAAAAACCCAGCACCTGCATCCTTTGTTGCTGGTGCAGTTGTGTAGACATGCCTGATTAATTTAGCCAGAATTGACACATTACTTTTGAAGTTTTTGAGCTTTGTCTCTAATGTTAGGTCCCTAATATTTTGGCTCATCTCATTCTGGGATGCCTTAGCCATTCTCATTATTAGTGTAGTTAATTAATAGTGTGTCAATGTAAAGTCATTGAGGTAGACAAAAAACTTTGGCACAAAAGAGTTAGAGAGAATGTTTTGCTATAGGTACTAAATGTTTCATGGGTGCAGACCATGAATGCTGCAAATTACTTTCTATGGTGTTCCTACATATAATACACTTAAAAACCATTAAAATATTTTCTTCATATCACTTAAATGTATAATACAAACTTGATCTCTATCACTGTTAGCAGTAACGCAAAATAGCAGTGAATCTTAGGACTATTTATCTCAATCTATTCTGATTAAAGAATATGAAAGAAATAAATTATTATGGGGGGATATCTTTTACTAGCCAATTCAGTGCTTATCCCTCTTTCTGAGATTGCCTGTGGACCAACATACCTAGTAATGTAATTGCTACTTGCTTGGATAAATATCACTCATATATTTCCCTTGACCTTTTAGTCTATTTAAAGCAAAAAAGGAAATAGATATTTATTGTTTGCCAGCCCTTTTTTCTGTCTCATTTCACTGCATATGTTCTGGAATCCAGTTTTCTAGGCAAACTGGCTGCATTCATTCCATTCGCCTTTCTGCCATCTGTGAAGTAATTAACTTTTGACTTATGGAAAAAAAATCAAGAAGAATTACAATCATTTTATTTGTTTCCCAGTAGCCCTGAAGGATAAGCAGTAATATTGTTTCTATTTAAGCCAGGGGCATGCATGAACACCCAGAATCTGGAAATTACTCACAGCTTCCTTTACAGTAGCCGTTTTAATTTTATTGTAGCTACAATTTTACTCTCATTACTGCAAAGACTGCTATAGTGAGCTGTATTTCTGCATCTGGGTTGAGTGTGGCCCTGAAAATTAATATGAAGACTGGATTAAATAGTTTGATACAGACTGACATCTTCTACGCCAAACCACAGCACCCCTACAACCAAGATTTGTAAAACTGTTTCGAGATTTGCAATGTTTTTGTTTGTAATTTACAAGCAGATTTGTATTACTATCAATGTTAAAAGAAGATACTGCTGACCATCTTTACATTATATTAGTTTTCAGTTAAAAAGAAAATGCCTTACAGACCTGTTATGGTGCTGGTCACGTTTGAAGATCACAAGCCGTGTTCTGTTGTGCAAAAGAGCAGAGAGCTAGCAAAATATCTATTTATGTGCTTTGCCTATACCAATTCACAGTCTGATGAACTAGCCTGAAGCATTGAAGTTCATGCTGTAGAGAAACCATGTGTAGCCACTCATCCAGGTTGGTGCACTGATTACCTTTCTTTCCTGCTGTTTTAATGCAGTTGGGTTGACACGGGGTGAATTAACAGATATGGCAGAAGTGCATGTAGTCTTCACCAGTTTTCCCACCACTACCACCAGGTACTGCTCCCTCCAAAGCAGGGGTGGCTGGACCACACATTAAGTTTGTAACTCAGAAGATGGAAAGACTTATAGTCTCTGACACAATTTTTTTCTGCAGCAGTGTTAGGACTCCTTCAGGTGTGGTTCGACCATCTTTTGGCATAGGTATACCACAGCTTCAGGCATCCTGCTGCAATCGTCACTGTGAGTCAACAATACCCAGATTACAGCCTTTCCTTTACAGCTGCTAATGCTGCAGAAAATATTTCCTGGGATGATCATTTCATGGCCTTTCCCCTGCAGTACTTTCTGTGGTAGAGTCTCTTGTTTCAGGAACAAGCCTTTCAAATAAATCTGTCTCATCTGACTGCTGATGATATTTCACCTATCTAATGAGTGAGCTGGACAGACTATATGGATGCTAAGTGAGGAAGCACAGTTTCAGGCCAGGGGTAACAGCAATTTTACCTGCAATAGGGTTAGCAAACTACCCAGAAGCCAGCTCTCCTGGAGAACTGAAGGTCATCCTACCAGCTCAAAAAATTGAAAGAGCTGAACAAAGATAGGGAAAGACAAAGTCAAAACCAGATGTACTAATCCACACTCAGATGGGATTTTACTGTGTCTGTCACAGGCCATGAAAAAGAGTGGCAGACCCAGTGTCTGCCTTTCCATATACTTCAGAAAGGAAAGGTTTCATCCTAATTAACCATCACAGCACAGAAGCATCCCAGCTGCTCATCTCTGCAGCCCTTGGAACTCTTGTAGGTAAACATAGGTAAATTGTTAAATGAACAGGTTACATAAACTGATTTTTGAACAGGTTCTCCATCCCATATGCTCTGAAAATTGTCCAGCTATATTCAGCACTTTTTTTTTGAGGGGACAGGAAGAATTTTAATAGAATATAAACAGTACACAATTTTTAGTTTGTCTTCAGAGTTTAAATGGCTGGTGAACTATGTATTGCCCACAACACTCTAAAGTTTTATTTCCCTTCCAGTAGGTCACAGAGTTATGTCTTGTTGATAAAATTTAGAAAAATAATATTGTTTATGTGCATTAGCTTACAACTCCATCTTGTAGTTTCAGCTGTGCATTCAAAGTTGTAAGGATATGGATAGTGTTCTTGAGGAATATGGATGGGTGATCTGGAACTGCTGGAATCAAAAGTCTGGCATAGTATTAGCTGGCATAATCTTTTGTCTCAGTTTTCCCACCTGTATCATAAAAGTTATTCACACTTCTTCACAGCCCAAACCAATAAGTTTTTCCAGGGATATAATAAACGTTGGAATAATGCTTTCAGAAGGTGAAGAGCTCATTTCTGTAGCATGTTATAAGATGGTCCAACCCCTCAACTTGTGCAAATGCTTCTGTAGTTTAAGTCCTTTGTAGTATTTTAATGCCTAAAACCATTTAGCACAATCAGCAAACTTCAGCAAAGCACAGTCCAATTCTCTCTTTATATAAATATGTAAAATAAGTGTTGCTTATATCAACTCCAAAGGATATAACCTTTTGATCTTTCACCCTGCTGAATAGAGTGAAAATGGCAGTTTTCTGCTATTGTATGCATTAGCACAGTATAAAGCTGGACTCATTGTCACTCTATTGATTTATCAGCTATACTTTGGGCACCCAGGAATGGTTTTGGCATTTTGGATAGAGACTACTGGGAGTTGCTGCAGAGGTGTTTCATACAGGAAAGGTACCCTAGGTACAGGCACATGTGAGGGAGGACAAAATGTGCCAAAGTTCATGCTTCTTTTATCTGATAAATGAAATGCCTCTAATTTATCCACTAGATTATCAGACAGGTTCCCTGGCTCTCATTTCAGTTGCTTCTATCTAAAGTTTACAGGATTGTCATCTCAGAAGCAGCTTTGCTGTCTTTAGAAACAGTTGCTCTTTTTAAGAAGAATTTGCATAAACAGTAGGTTTAATTGCGCTGGATTATGCACAATGTTTTCTGGATATTTGGTAGAGCTAGCTCAATGTGCAGAAGCACCCAAAAAAAGAAACTTGTTAGGGGCTGATTTCTTCTTCAATATTTAATCAGTTCTTGTTGGCCAGCCCAGCATATTTGAAATACATGCACATTCAGTGCATATATGTGAAAAATATGAATATATGTGAAATCCTCTGTATGCCGCCTATTGAAATAGTTGTTACCAGTCATGAAGGTCTGAATGCCAGATATTAATGCCAAATCAGTACCATCTACTCTATCTTTTACCCAAGAAACCTTTTTGAGTCTTTAGTATTGAATGCCAGAATATTGTTGTATGTAGTTATCTGTACAGTCTTGGGTCCACTTCATTATGACCATCATAAGCCAAAGGCTGCTTAGTTCTTAACTGTTGGTTCAATGGCAATTAAAATATCACCCCCGAAACAACGTCCCTCTCAGATTATTGTGATATATAAGATATGACACATTAAATACTCTGATACTGCTGTAAATGAAAATATTTATAAATATCTTTATTCATTCATGTGTTTATTTTTATTGCCTTTACATTCAGCTAGAGTTTACTTCTCCACCATGGCAGAGAAGAGGCTCATGCTAAATGTTGAGCAGCCAAAAAAGCAAATGCACAAAGCTAAGCCCAAACTTACAGACCATATGAGACAAAATTCTTTATGGTCAGCAGACATAGAACATTACACACGTTACAAAATCAAGGAGAGTTTCAGGGGCAATTCACAGGGCCAAAGTGGATTTAGCTTCAAAGAATCACATGGGTTACTCTGGGATGGGGCAATATTCCTTTGGGTAATCCTGTAATCCTCTAGCATACCCTTGCCACGAGAGTTGTGTTGCATCTGTTTGCACATTAGACACCAGCCACTGTTCGCCCTTGGCAGTGGTGCATCTCTTACTATCCAGAATTTTGTATTTACTTCATAGATACAACCAAACCAGCTCAAACCACATGGCTTAACTATTTTTCAGGAAGGAACAAATGCAATACCTTCTGCATTTTGACAAATTTTGCTGTCTGAGATTGTGGTAAAGTTGGTGAGTTTCATCATGACCTCTTGAAACCCATTTTCTCAGAGATCCCTCAATGTGAAGGTCAAATTTTCTTCTTTCCAAATGTGTTGACTTTCAGAGTTACCATTTAAGACTCATTCCTTTACTAAGGGAGCAGTAAGGACCCAGAGACCAGAGCTTGCTCTTGTGTCACCAGAGATTCGGTGGACAACTGTCAGTGACTATTCAGTATGCTCTTCAGTCTGCGGAGAGAGTGAAGCCTATCTCTTTGGAAGCTGCAGAATAAATATCCTCTTCAGTACATTCTTTCACATTATTCCTTTCAGTCCTTGAATGAAATACCATCTGGTCCTGATGACTTACTGTAATTGCATCTCTAATTGCTCCGTAACTTCCTCCTTAGAGAGTTCAATCTCTATGAAAGGCATGTTCTGATTTACCATTAAAATTGCCTTCAGTATAGCAATTCGGTTATCAGGACTTTCCTCTTTCTACATCTGACTGTATCCAAACTGTGTAGAAGGATAACGGCTACCATAAGGTAGGATTTTTCTGGACTATGGAAATCCTGCTTCAGTTAAATAGAGATGTTTTTCTTGGAAAATACGTTATGGATCAGACAAGTAAAGAAAGGAGATGGATGGGCAACTTCTTAGCATCGAAAAATCTGATACCTATTATTGGTTCCGGTGCTTGTATCTGTCTAGACTTGGGATTGACATCATCATTGTCAATCGTACTGAAATTGTACTTTTACTATGGAGCGCTTTCCTGCATTTAGTGTCTCTGTCCCTGTTCCTTAATGCTTCATTCTAATGTTGCTCAAAGTCACACTGACTTCCTCTATACTTTTAATAAATCTTTTTGAAGTACTGAAAATAATGAAAAAATATGTACACACATTTTTACACCAATGTGCATATATCTTTCTGGCCCTGTAGTTATGGTACATGCATCATGGCTCATAGGTACAAGTTGTTAAAGCATTCCAGTTCATGACAGATGTCACTGGAAGTTTGAAAGTTCTTTGTGAAAGCTAAACATGTATTCTTTGATAGACCATAAGCCCACACTTCAATTAAAGGAACAGATATAGAAAACTTTTTTTCATCCATGAACCAGTAATGGAGATCCTGACACAAGAACATCCTGCACATACGGCAAGACACAAGACATCTTCTCCTAAGAAAAAGCAGCATGTTTAGCCCTACCTCTTGCTTCCCACATTTTGTGGTTGCCATTTCTTCTTCTCCAATGTCTGCAATCATTTGCAAATAGGTTCAGCTCTGTTCTTGGTTCCATAGGAACAACCCTGGGATTCTGAGCATTTTCAGCAAGATTTCAGGTCAATATCATGAATATGGTCAACATAAATCCTTGCATCACAATGTGATTACGATCATTATCCCACATGGCTTCATTTACAAGATGAGGCTACTTCACCTGAGGCTACTTCAGAGCTGGCTGTCAATTCAAAGCAGCATATGGACATTTACAGTATCATTTCACTAGTGCTGTCTTCACAAAGGGGTGGTGAACATACACAGGCTCAGTGTTGTACTTCCCTCCCTTCAAATGTATGGTCTTAACACATGCCTCAGCACATGAAAACAGAAGGCATATGGACCCTCTGTCATCCACTCTTCCTGAAAATGTATTGAAACTCAGACAATCCAGTTTGCCTGCAATGATTTCATTCTCCTAAAAACAAAGTCACACTTTGCATCCTGACAGAACACACTGTGCATGTGACATTGGCCATGTTCACTGTGTAAGGGAGCAATTTCCAACCTTTTACATTCAGCATGAAATAACTTGCACAGCACAGCAGTTAACGGGCATAAACAACCACCCACCAAACTACATTAAACAGTCAACAGTCCCCAGGCTGCCAGGTAATGTGGAAGGCCAGTCCAGACAGTGCAAGAAGAATAAGTGGAAAATATACCATTTTGTGCCATAAGAGGCCACACTCCAGGCCCTTTCTGAGATACCCTTTGTCATCCTTATAAAAAAAGCGTGTATTACTAGAGTCCAAACCTATTTACTGTTAAGAAAATGACAGTCATTCAAAATGTTTTGTCTATGTGGACTCTATTATCTATTTTTCTTTCTCCCTACATCATCACTCCACCATACTTCCAAGGTGACTGAAAGTGGTAGATGGAATACAAATTTTTAATGTCTCAGAGATGAGGCATTTGAAGTCCTTACATGTATGGACCAGCCAAAGAGTGTGAGAGATATGTCAGTATCCCTATACACAAGGGATAGAGACAAGTATTTCAGAAAACTGTGTTTATAGTAAACATACAGAACATATGAATGTCAGCTGTTTTGGTTAGTGGAGGAGGGGTTATCTAGAACTAACTTGGATTACTTAATTTCTTTTTGAAGTCATCTCCCTCTTCTGGAGCCTGTATGTGTAATGCAAATCTGAATGTTATCTTTGCAATTGTTGGTATCTCTCCTGTTAATACAGTGTTATACCACTGCGACAAAGACATTTATACTGTTGACAAGACTGTAATTAGCATAATGGATTAGCTATTTTATTAGTTAGAAAATTAGTTTAAAAGATTAGCTGGGATCTGTGAGGTCCTTACTAACTCTGGTTTTAGCTTTAAAGTACTTATCAACATTATTTTCAAATCTAAAAGTATTGTGAGCTTTATGGCAAATTAATACCTATCAATAGGGCAAATTTGTTTTTCCAACACAGTGATTGTCCACTATTCATTCTCCTTTTTTTAAAGTATTAATCATCCATGCAGGAAGTTCAAACAGTACTCATGTGATAGGCCACAAATCAGAAAACACTATTTCTTTGTTGTTTTGACAAGTGACTCGCTATTTGTTTTCAGGTTATTTTTGGTATGACGGAAGGTGCTAGCATTTATCTAGATTTGTTCAGCAAATGTTGGAATGGAATATTTTACATTAAACTGCTCAACACTATGACAGTTTAAAACCTATGAAATTTATAAATAATTCACATTTAATAAAGCGAAGAATATATGCTGGCGGGAATCTAAGAGTTATGGGCTTTTCTTTTATGTTATGGAGACAAAACACATAATTTGTCTTCAGGCAAGAATAACTGAAATTTCATCCAAGGTCCATGCACCTTGACCTTTTTTCGCTGAGTAACACACCAGTTGCATGACAGATGCATTTGAAATACTACATTTTGATGGAAGTGGGAAGTACAACTAGAGCTAGATATGTATGTCAGCAGAAATGAGAGACATGGCTAATCTACCAGGAACAAAAAAATATTCTACCCACTTCAGATGGAGTATCCAGTCAGACACTGGAATGGAGATAAGAGTTCCAATCAGTTTCTCTGATAGGATGATGAATTCTGTCAGATTTTTAAAAGCAAATGACATGGACTTACTGGACTGCGATTTGAGGAGAAAAGTGGATTTAATCCAGAAGTACCTGACAGCATGAGAGATTGAAAGGGTCAAAGGGGGAAAAGCAGAAAGTGCTTTCTTAGAGAAGTAATTTTTTATTCAGTATAACTAAACCAATCTAGATGAGCCTTCCAGAGAGTCAGACTAGATAAAATATTCAGACAGGCTATTTTAATCTGGTCTCTGTCTATGCTGTATAAATCTGTTTTTAATCTGTGCTCCCTTACCCAATATAAATAATATAAGAGTAAAATTGTATAGCTGAGATGAAAACACAAGGCTGTAATAATTCCTTAATGGTCTCAAATCCAGCCTAAAAATTGAATGCCTGAATTTTGAGGCCATTTTTCAAAACTGTTACATGTCTGCCATCCTACTGATAGTTACTGTGGGGAAATGGAGGGGAGATGTTCCTTGCTGTATGGAGAAAAGCATTTTCCTATTGAGGCAAAAAGGGATTTTTCCCAAGAAGTTCACAGTGATGTGTTCTGATACTCTCATTGCATTGCTAGAGGCATGTCTTTAACCACACTGTTATTAAAAGAACAGTATGGACTGGCATATGCAGTCTATTAGCCAGAGCAGCTCTGCAGAATGGAATATAGTGGGAATTCTGGAGTGAAAAGCATGTTATCAGCTGACACGATGATATTTTTGTTGCACCTTAGCAGTATTGGCCTCTTCTGAAATCTGTCATCATAGTAAACCAGACTAAAAAGGTTGGGTTTTTTTCTGAGAGATGACTCCCTTTCTCCAGAAGTACTTACCTGCAGAAGTTTATTGGTGTAGACATATCCAGAGATCCTTTCAGGCATTTCTTGTTTTATTTTAAGAGATGTGAGTTGTGGCAATAGTCTCTCCATGCTGTGATGTAATAAAGTTGCAGGAAACTGAAGCTGAGACTCCATCCCTCCACACCAGCAATCTCTGGGGCCAGAAAGACAAGTTTGTCTCTTTTTCCGATATCTGCATGAGCCAGTGCTAAAGCTGCTCTGTTTGATGCTTTGTAAGTCCAAGTATCTTGGATTCTTGTGCATAAACATCAGCTCAAACAACTTCACAGAGTGGGTTGAATAATTTTTCTAAAAAAAACTTCAGGCTCTGTGAAGAGAAGTTTGGGCTTACCGAATAATATTACTGATGGCTTTCTTTTGTTCTTAGTTTTGCAATGCTGAGCTGATGTACAATATGTAGAAAAGAACCCTAGAAGATCAACAGACAAATTAAAAACTGCAATTAAAGATTAAAAATTCAAGCACCTTAACTGTAACTTGAGCAGAATCATGTGACTACATCCAAAACTGCTGAAGTCTACTGTACAGCTGTCACCTAAACTAGTAACTCCTTTTGTTGCTTTAAAATCCTCCAGAATGATAACACACACAATGAGTTGCCTTAGTCTTGATAGAATGGAGCAAACTCTTACATTGTTTTACCCCCATACTTGGAAGGGAAGCGTCACTCTTATTAAGCTTGAGCAGCTTAATCCAGACATCATTAACTCACTCTGACAAACTTAGACATTAAAAAAACCCCAACCCCTCTGTGGTGGTTGCCTCTTCTTTGTAAAACATAGCCCTTTATATAGCACAAGATGATGGTGAGCTTGTTTACCCAAAAGCTGGGACACCAATTTCAATTCCCTCCCCAGCATTTAAGCTCCCAGTTCATCAATCAATGCCTTAATCTGCAGACATTGACTTTTCTTTGTACGAACATTTGTCTGTCTCCTGGAAAATTATGTCACTTTACATTATTGGATTGGAGATGCAAACCATCTTTGCAGGTGGTGGATCCCTAATCTCAAGGTTACTTTTTTTGGATTTTCTTCAATGAACGAGGAAGTGGTTCCCCCCTCCCTGATCAGTGCTCTAAGGTACCAATTTTTATGTGGAAATGGAAGACCACTTCTTTTGTTAGCTTTGTTTTTAAAGAAAAGCTCAGAGGTATATTTGATGAATGGATCTTGTGCTGGAGAAAAAAGGAGGAATCTGGATGATGTGCCTAAAGAGGCGAGATGTAATGATCCTGCTATCCTATTGCATTATTCTAGGCAGCTTTCCACTCAAGATACTAATTGTTCTTGTTCTCGTATGAGAATATCTATCTATCTATGCCTACATAGCTGATCTAGCCACCAAACTTGTGAAGGCAGATGCCTGAAAGCTAGCCATCCCTGTCCTTACTTTGAAGATCATCATTTACTGGAACCAGCCTTGAGCTCACATTGCTGTTGTACAGCAGCAAATTAACTTTATGAAATGTAGTTTTTAAAATTTCTTCTTATCTATCTAATAAATTGCAACCTTAAAAAAGAGAGTCTGGCCTAGAGAGTTAAATTTATCATGACATTAATCTGACTATGTTTTTACTCTGCTTAAAGTTTAATTTGATTCTTTCTCTCTAATAAATCTCATTTTAATTAAGACAACCCAAAATGAATTATAGGGACTGTTACTGGATGCTCATTGTTGAATATTTCAGAGATAAATGAAGCGGACTCCTGCCCTCAAGTGAGGCACAAACCACATGAGGGGATAAACACTGATGGTCATGAGACAGCAAATTGTAACAAGAAATAGAACTATGAGGCTCCTATTAGTAGATCTTGGCTAGTAGACCCTGTACAGGCAGCAAAAAAGTTTGTAATTTCTATAGGGAGTACATATGATGTACTGTCAGTTCTATTTAGTTGTTTGAGTTTTTTGCAACAGCCATCCATGCAAGTATCACAGGCCAGATGTACCTAGCATAGCTGGAATGGTATCTACAGATTCACGTACAGATTTGACAATATTGCCTTACAACTGAACCACTGAATTTCAACATTTATCTATAACAATCTGACCATCCCAGTCAAGCACTTTTCCTCTCCTTAGAAGAAGTCTATCAGTGATGCCAAACTATACAAACAGCACTCAGTTCTTCTTCCTAATTTGCATTAGCTTGAAATGGAGTTGTTCAGATATACTTGAAGGCAGAATTGAGTCCATAAAGGCCCCATTCCTGCAAAGTGTGATATGCATGCAAATAACTCATCCTACAAAGATTCCCATTGACAGCATTAACTTTATGGCCAGATGTACGGTTTTGCAAAATCAATACCTTTGACAAGAGGGAATTTTTTTGAACATGAGACGCATGGCTTTTCACAGCCGTTAGAAATGAGTATTCAGTAAAAGTTTCTGTGTTTGAATTTCAGAAATTTAAAAAAAGCAGCATTTCTTATTCGTAGAATATGACTAGATATATAATTCTGGTTTACTAGCAGGTATTGCTAGATATAAAACAAGAAATTTCTTTGACAGTACATGCTTTCATACTCTAAAACTATCTTTTTACTTAAAAGTCTGTTGAGCATAAAAGGATCAGGAGTCCTTAATGAGTTTGTTAGACTGTGAACTGTATAAATGAGAACAAAAAATTTCTATTCCAGTATTGTGAAGCCAATGGTGTATATTGTAGTATAAAATCAGTTACTGAAATAGTGATAAGGTCACAGTTAGTATCTCTTATTAGGATAATAAAACGTGTTAACTTTTTTCCCAAAGGGATGGACTTGCAGGACTGGGGTTTTAGATGAAGAGTGCACAGATTGTATAAAACAGTTGCAAGTGGTAGAATAATCAGTAGAATTGTATAAAAAGCAGCAGCAACTGATTATGTTATAGGCTGATGCCATCCAGTGGTTCAGTAGAGCACTAAGGGACAGGTTTTTAGCGGTATCTGATGCAAGATATCATTTACAGATAAGGCTGCAGAATTGCTCCTCTTTGATATTATCATTCAAATTGAACTTGATTGTGTTTAGTGATTATCAGTTTACTTGTGTTCTAACCAACAGTTACATAATACTCTTCATGTATGCTTTGGCCTATGTACATATACACTGGCATGTATTGTAGTGCACGCGTTGTGTGTCTGCACACACAGACAGTTACTATCTGTACAGCACAGTTTCCACATGAAAGGGCACGCCTCAGAAGAGCACAGTTATTAAAAGGAAAAGCAGTTAATTTTTGCTGAGGTAAATCAGGATAAAAATATGTGTGCTTCAGAAATGGATTGATTGTTTTATTTCAGAGCTGTACACAACCATGAACTTTCTATCTTGCCAGATGCCTGTAAAGGGGAGACACACTGAATGAGCTGCGTGCAAGTCTGAATGTTGTTCGAAGTAACCTACCTACGCCATCCTAACAATACTGCAATTTTTTAATGTGGCTTCTATGTAGAAAATAAGGAAATACCAACGGACTTGGTGTGACATGGGTTTCAGATTGATGCATTGCATTGCGTTGCCAAGCTGCAGAATAATTGCCTGTAGATGTTAATTGTATAGTGGTCAGTAAGCAGAACTGATATTCCGATTAGTTTCAAATTAGAAAATCAGTGCAAAATTTAAAAAAATTAACTTGAGTCCCGACAAATCTACTTGCTAGTTTTTTATATACAATGTTAGTATTCATACTCCAAAATATTATTCTCTTTCAACAACTTGAGCTCTTCAGTTTTATGCTAATAGGACTGTTGATTTAAAAAGGAATACAAACTTCATTATAACAAAATACTCCTCAAGAAAATCACTGGTTTCATGAAAATGCATTGTTAATCATCAAATGAGTAAAGAACCATGGTCCAAATAGCAAGGTATTTATGTCAAAGTCAGAAGACTGGATTGTGTCCTGAGTTCGTGTTGATTCACGGTGAACCTCATACCTGCAAGTGTGAAAGAAGAATACAAGCCATAATCTGCATTTCCATATTTGAAGAGTTCTCATAAGGCAGGAGGTTTTGGGGGAGCATTTGTGCTATCTTGGTTGCACTGTAAATCCTCCACTCATAAATATGCTCCAAATTCAGGCATCTCAGTTGCCTTAATTAAGTGGAAATCCTTCATGACCAGGGTGCGTTCTGGAGAGCAGCACTGTAATCCTGGGGAGATCAGAGGCTGTCCCCGCTCCAGTCAGAAACACTGACATTACTGTCACTGCCTTGGGTCTCAGTCCTAGCTTGTTCATCTGGAAGGACTAGAACAAGAGACCTTGTCCAGGGACAGTAGTGAAACGTGATAATGTTTCTTCTACATTCAGCAAACATTTGAAGAATAATTTTCAGCTCTGTCTTTCAGCAATTTCACTGCTCATGCCTCCTACTCTTCTTCCACTCCCTCCAGCCCCCATCTTCCTCCATGCCCTCGGACATTCAAAGTGTTTTCCTTCCTAAAAGAGCATTCAGCAATGTCTTTTTAAAGCACAGGGAGAAGTGGCAAAGGCATGTAGCATCCGACAGTGCTGCAGGGAACCGTATTCCAAGCAGAACAGGACCCTTGTTACTGTCAAAGTTAGCATATCAGGCGGAAACATTAAAAAGAAAATCAATAATGAAAAATGTGGTGTAAAGGTCAGAAAGAAGTAAGAAGTATCAGTACTAGTTATCTCAAAAGGCAACACATTCATTTTAAACTTCTCAAATTCCATCTGTCTGCATTGTTGATAGCCTCTGCTTGGCACTTTAGAGACAAGGATAACAGTGAACTGGATGAGAGGAGAGCATTTTTTTCTAATACTGATTGAGTGTTTATTTTTCCAAGGTGTATTTGGATTCATTAAATTGGTCTATTTCTGTTAATACAGTCTGGGAAACATAGTGCAGTTGTTCTGGATTACATGCAAAGACACATGAATTTGACAAACCTGACTCAATCTTTGCAGACATTTGCCTTAAAATAGGCATGAAGCAAATGTGTGTTTTCTATTCATAAGTATGTTTATATGATATTGCAGTGTATTTAGGGGATTAAAGGAGATATTGAGACTTGTTTCTTCTTTTAATAATGGAGATCAGCGCTAAACAGCACTGAGAGATCACAAATAGCTCATGCTACTTTTCCATGCGAAAACAACTTCAGGAGCGCTCCATATTGATGTGCATGCAATTGTCTGTGGAGTGACAAGTGGTAGCATCAGCACATGGTAAACATACTTTGAAGTACATTAGAGGAATTACTAGATTATATTATCCCCTGTGAAAATGGCATGAATTTCAAAATTGCAGATTTTGGTGGGAAGGAGTGTGCAGTTATGAAGGAGAAAAAAATATTTTCTGTGTGCTCCGTTTTTTTCTTCTGTAAATAGCAGAATCACAAAGAGGAAGGTAAGGGATGAGAAAATGCAAAATGACTGACAAATGGAGTTATCCCACTTCAATTTTGACAGGAATGTAAAGATTATTGAAAACAAGCCAGTTTTCTGGCAGCCCATTTCATAGGAATTCCTATACAATAACAACGATTACAACAGCAATTAAAACTCTAAGTTCAAGTTACCAAAAAAGTATTTTGAATTCTCAGTTGCATTTTTTCTGTCCCCTTGAGTGGCAAGCAGGACGCAGTTAATGTCATGCAAGCCTTCCCCCAACTTGTGCAGTCCACGCAGACCTAAGGTTTTTGTGCATCTGTTAACATGGAAGTGCCTTCTTTCATTTAGCAGTTATTACGTTTTTCCCTAATCTCAGCCACAGGCGGTTAAATTTTACTTTGATCAACTGTCTTGTCTTTCTATCACTTGTTTGAGATCTGAAGAGAGAGAAACATGACTAAGGAAATGCTTTTGAACTGGCATTAATGTGATGTAACTCGTTTGAATGAGTTTTGGACTAAATTTGGTGCTTTTTTGTCTGTAAGTTTGGATAGATAGTTTTCCTAGAAGTTGGGATGGGAAAGCATGAACACATGGATTTGCTGCAATAGTTATAGGTGCCTATGTATATCTGTGCTCTGACTGTGTAACTTGTAATACATAATTCTGTACTCCGTTGTGTACTTACATTACTTATTCCTCACCTTCTCTAACTCTGAACTTGTCTTTTCCTTTGAAATACAAGAAGAAGAATATTGGTTGTTACAGCATGCTAAAAGTTGACAAATGGCATGGGTGAGAAGAGCAAAACCAAAGATCTCTTAGGGCAAAATGCTAGCTGCCTGTCACATCTGCAGAGGCTGCTTCTCTGGTACCCTCAGAGGCTGCAGTACAGAATAATGATTTCAGTAGTGGATTTTGCTGTTGTTATTTAGAACTTTGTCAGACTATTTGGGGCTCAATAAGCTTAAATTGTCCCTTTCACTTCCACCCAGGAGCTCACTGGAGGCCAGTACAGTCATGCTGAGTGTAGTAGTGTAATGGGCTTAACTCCTACTCATCCTTCCATGTAACCAGGTTTCAACATCTCAGGCATCACAGGCAAGCTCTTTCTGAAAAGGGTATTATGGTGACCTTATTTTGGCAAATCCTGCAGTGGAGAAGAAGCAGCATAGAGGAGTGGACTGGTCTCTGCATTAGAGTGCATGAGTAGCCTAGCCAACAAAAGAAGGAGTTTCTCCTGTTTAAAATAAGTTGCTGATCTAAATTGGGACAATATTATCTCTGACTTGGTTAACTATGTAGCACCTGAATGCTAAGTTCATCTAAGTCTTGGATAGTATGTTCCACTAGTCCAGTACCTTCAAACAAGAAGTAGGACTGTGTATCACAGGAAACTCCTTGCCTTCCTTACTCCATCCAGAGCAGTCCTGGAAGTCACACAGTAAGGGGACACCGTTCTGAATACTGGTGAAGACCAGACAGTTTACAACATAATGGTCTAAGCTATTGTTCAAAGCATTTAGATTTTTTTACATTGACCATGAAGTGTTTAGTTACTAAAGGTTTTTGTAAGAATAATACTTGTAGGCAATATTGTCTCAAGACCAAAGCAGTTACTAGTTTATTATTTCTCACAATCCTTTGCTGCACCGCATCGTACTATGAGCTAATTAAAACTGTTTTCTCTTGGAAGTTACAGATTCCTTAATCCATTTTTATTTAGTCAGGCTGAACATCAAGAAAAAGTTTGGAGGTAAAAAAGGATCTATGATTGAGATTGCTGGGATTGCTGATCCCACTGGATTTCTTGTTTAGTCCTATCAAGGCTGCACTGTCTAAACAGTGAGATGGTTTGGATTCCTGAACACTTGTGATGTACAAAGATTGCAATTGGCAAAGGAAGGATAAAACATGCAATTGGTGGTTTTGTTTTGTTAATCGTTGTTAGGAGTTTGCCGACAAGCCCATAGCAAACTACTGGTTTTTTTGCTAACTCTGCCTAAGAATCTTGAAGGAAGATCTTCTTGAGGAGGACTTTGAAGGAGGGTAAGAAAAGATATTTGTAGCCTAACCCAGAGAAGGAATTCAGAAATGTCTCTGCAAAGTCATTTCCTTACAGATAAAAGAAACAATCTTGGAATAGTCGCAGTAGTAGAAGAAACAACAGGTAAAAGCCAAATACAAAAGCTAGGACAGAGATACTCAAGTTCTTGTTAGAATTTGTAATTTATTTAAAACAATGGGTAGTATTTACAATTACATTATAAACTGTTGACTTTGAACTTGAGTATTCAAGAATACTTTAACTGTAATAGAAATGATTATCATTTTTTAAAATATTGCCAATGACAAAGTATAAGTTGTACAGCAATCACCCTGACTTCAATAGCCAAAAATTTACCAAAACAAATTGTTAAATAATCACTTAATAAGCACATAGAAAATAAAATACCAAAGTGATATTAAACAGCCAACATAAATTCATAAAATCCAAATCAAGTCAAATTGATCTGTTTTCCTTTTTGACAGTATAACTGGCCTAGTGGATACAAAGGATGCAGTGGATGTGATATATTTGGACTTTAATAAGGCTTTTGACACACTACCAGTTACATTCTTAAAAGGAACTTAGGGAAATGTTCTGGATGAAATTGCCATCTGGTGGGTGCACGCTCTTGTAACAGAAATGTACTAAACATTGATTATGACAATTCACTGTCAAATTGAGAGGATGTTTTCTATAATGTGCTTTACAGACCTTTCATCTTTTTTGTTCTAATTTCATTAGTGAGCAGAAACTGCTTATCAAAAAGTTGCAATTTTTTTTTCCACTGATAAGAAGGGAATATTTTGGAGGACAGGGTTAAAGTGCAGACGTCATGGTAGTTTGAAGAAGTGGTCTGAAATCAATGTATTTGCATTCAGTAGAAAGAAGTGCTACAGTTAGTAAGGAAGAATGAAATGCCCAAACTGAAAATTTGTAATAAGTGGGATAATACCATATAAAGAGGCAGGGGTGGATCGCAGTCTAAGTATAAAACTACAGTTTAATAATGCTACAAAAAAAAAGAGCAGAAGAATTGCAATGTTTGTATGCAAAGCATAGGAGATAGGTATTTTATTTTACACATGACATTTTAACTAGACGATTATGTTGGATGCTTGGATTTCAGGAAAAGGTAAACAAATTGCTAAGAGTCCAGAGGAAAGTCAGAAGAGGTATGAGAGGTTTAGAAAATGGCTTGTGAGGGAGGTTTGAGGGTTTGCTGATTTGTTGTGCTTTTGTTCTAAACTAAACAAATATGAGAAAGTTTGTCATAAAAAAAGAACAGTAAAATATAAAGATTTTTATAATGACAAGAAATTAGAATTTCCTCTTATCCACTGAGGATAGGACAAAGGTAGTTAGCTGAATTTACCCAAGAGAGAGTTAAGTTAGATGCTAAGAAAAAGTGTAGGGACAGATTGTGCTGGAACATGCTAACTGTGCAGTCTCCTTCACTGGAGATTTCTGAGGACACGTTAGATGAATGTGTAATCAAGAGTGAGCTGGGTATACTTCATCCCGCCTCAGAGGTTTCTTTCAGCCTAGCTTTGTGTGATTTCTACTTAGTAATGCAAATATCTGAAATTAGTACTTGGGTGGGTTCTAGAAAATAGCTCTTAGGTGGATTCAGACAAAAGCATCTCTGCCAAGTGACTGGCAGCAAAGCCTGCTGAGGAGACCTTGAAGCTAGGAATGAGAGTGTGAAGGGAGATGATGACCCACAGTACACTGGGGAAGTGGTGGACTGCATTGGCAAGAAAGTGCAAAGGGTATGGTAGCCAAGACAGAGCTTAAGAATGACAAAGTAAGGCCACTTCAGGCACGTGCACACAAACTAGAAATTGCCAAGAGGACAGTATCATGAAGTGGAGCTCTCATATTTTCTGAGAAATCAACAGTCTGGATCATCTGTCTGAAACGCCTTTACGCTAATGCAGGCATGTATCATGGGACAAAACCAGAAGGAAAGAAAAACACATGTGCAGTTGAAGGACTACGACCTTGTACAGACATGGTGGAAGGGCTCCTATAACCAGCATGCTGCAATGGATGGATATATTTAGCAAGGGCAGCTGAGGAAGGTTGTGGAGGTATTCAGCTTTTCATGACAGACTAGCAGGAATTCACGGAGCTTTGCTCTGGGACAGACAATGAACCAGTCAACAGTTTATGGGTTAGAGGGCAGACCTTGTTGTGGCAGATGTCTGCTGCAGATTGCCTAATCAGGAAGAAGGTGTGGCTGTCTTCAGGTAAGGAGAAGAAGCCTCACACTCAAAGGTCCTTGTTCTCATGGAGGACCTGATATGTGGCAACACATGGCAACACAAAATTAAATAAATGATCCTGGCGATACATGGAATGCATTGATAAGAATTTCCTAGCAGTGATGACTGGTGATCCAACAATGGCCAACACTCCATTGGACTGGTGCTTGCAAACAAGGAAGGGTCAGGGTTGTGAAAATTGGGGGCAGTCTTGGCTGCAGTGACCATGAGGTGGTAGAGATTCCAATCCTGAGAGAAGAAAAGGTTGCAAATAGGAGGAGCACAACCCTGGATTACAGGATAACAGACTTTGGGCTGTTAAAGGATCTGTTTGGAAGGATCCCACAGGAGATGGTAATGGAAAGAAGAGCAGACCAGGAAAGCTGGATGATTTTCAGGGATTGCCTCTGCCAAGCATAACAGTGAGCCATGCCAATGTGGAAGAAATCAAGCCAAAGTGTCAAGAGGCCTGCATAGATGAATAAAGACGAGCTCCTGACTCAATTCAGACCTAAAAAGTAATTGTACAAGAGCTGAAAGCTGGGACAGGCGAAACCAGAGGAATATAGAAACGCTCTCTGAGTGTGTAGGAATGGCATAAGGAACACTAAATTCCATCTGCAATTGAATCTTGGGAGACACAGAAAAGGCAACATAAGGGATTTTTACAGGTCCAGCAACAGCAAAAGGGAGATTACAGAAAATGAGGGCTTAAGACTGAATGGGGCTGGGGACATGGTGACAATGGACATAGAAAAGGATGAGGTATCCAATGCTGCCTTCACCTCAATCTCTACTGATAAAATTTTCCCTGAGGAATTGCAGGCCACTCAAACCAGTGGTAAAGTCTGAATCAATGAAGTTTTACCCTCAGTTAGGAGGGTCATGTTAGGGAACATTAAACCAAGGGGCTATACACAAATCTGTGAGACCCAACTAAATGCATCCATGAGGACTAAGGCAGCTGGTTGATGTCACTGTGAGGCCACTCTTGATTACCTTTGGAAGACTGTGGTGACTGGGAGAGATTCCAGAGGACTGGAAAACCAAAGGTCACTGCTACCTTCAATAGGGACAAGCAGAAGGATCCAAGGATCTACAGGCCAGTCAGCCTCCCCTTAATCCCTGTGGAGCTGATGGGGCAAATTCCCCTGGGAACCATTTCCAGACACGTTATTCTGTTTTAGCCATTTTCCAATCCTTTGCAGAAAAATGCAAAGCTTTTTTTCCCATGTTTAGTGTGATACACAGAGGTTATACGTTCACAACATAAAGACTCTGTTCAGTTCAGCGATCAGGCTAGTCAAATGTCACTTACCCTTTTCTGTCTCATCAACAAGCAGAGTATAACTTTTAGCATCTCAGAAATGCTGGTGAAGCTCCACATAGACAATACCTTCCAAACAGCACACTTCTACTTTGGAGTAGGGATTAGATTTCCAAAAATGCCTGCTGGTTCTGAACTGCCCATTTCTGCATGACCCTCCTGATGCCATAGTTGGGCATAATAAAGTGGAACCATCTGGGATGGGTAGATATTTGTGAGAGACAGCAAAGACGAGATTTTCTGGGTGCAGACTGATTGAAGTTGCAGAAGTAATAAATTCGTTTTTAAGGGAACAATTTTCAGGAAGTTTAATTTGCAGAGTGAGAAAATTAATACAGAGCATGGGTAATTTTCATCTTTCCATCCAGCAAGGAAGCAGTGAATATAATCAGAATGACAGAAAAAAAGAAACAGTCACTCATAATTGTCCTTGGTGACAGCATCATTTTTTCAAGAATATGTTCAGAAGTGTCTGAAAATTACTTTCAATAGCACTGAAAATGTGAATGATATCCAGTCAACTGTTTATTATGACCAAAACAGTTACACAATAAATCAGTCACTTGGAGGAGACAAATCCATATTCTCAAATGTAAATGATTTTTAAAATCAATAATTAAGATATAAGTGAGATACACACAAACTCTGTGTCTATGCATAATCTGTGTGTTGTACTCCTGATGCAAAACAAAATCACCTTTATAATTCATGGGAAGAATTATACAGCTTTATTAAGCAAGGCACTGCTGTGGATCTCTATTCAGGCTACAGGGAAAAAACTTGTCTTGAAAAAATTAAGACATTTTAACAGTTGCATTTGTTATGGATTAGCATAAAATTAAAATATCTATTTTTTTAATAGAACAAAGTGACTTTTTGTAACGACCTTGTTTTCACATTCATGATGATCATGACTGAGACTACCTGGTTCCTGATTCTGGGCATGGTTCTGCATGGGTTATGGTATTTGCAGAATTTAGTGTTGTTCTGAAGACTGCTAATTAGCAACTGGCCTAAAGGAGTTGTTTGCCAAACTGAGCAGAGTGCAAGAAAACTAGAGCCCTTTCCAGCATGCTTCCTTTGCTAGGAATGGTGGGACACTACTGTATTTGTGATGATAATGAACTATCTTGTACCAAAAGAATCCCTAGCTAGGAAACGTGTCTTGTTTTTAAAGCCTCACTACTAGTTGAATTGTGAAAAGTAAGTGAAGTAGATCTGATAATCTGGCCCACATGACTCCTTTACAAAGTAAACATTATCAATGAACACTTGATTTCCTGTATCCTCAAGGAAAATTGCTTTGGAAGAAAAGACTGCTCATGAGTGGCTTTTGATAGCCTCTTTTCAAATGCTTATCTTCCTGGATCAGCAGGCAAGTCTTGTCTGTTAGGAGGACTCCACTCTCTCTCCTTCTTTGGGACACCAAGGGTAATTCAGACACATCTGTATCTCGGTTTTCATCGTGTTTTGTTCTGCTGTAAATATCAGTTTTATTGACAGCTATCAACCTCTCTGATACTCCTCTGTTGGCTGGAGATGTGAAATTCCCCAGCTCCATTTTTAATAAGAGCATCTCACAGAGATATAATGAATGGCAGCAGAGATTGGAAAAAGCGCTTGATAAGTGCTTAAAACCCAGCTTAGTTCATTCTTGGTGGTAATTTGCTCTAACGTTTGCTGCCTAATAGTGCTTTCGCTACAACACAGTGCTTCCTACATGATTAGCCTTTCACACTATTAAAATATTGCATTATTTGTGTTTGACCTGATTGTAAGGATTTCTACATCAGGCTGCTGCTAGAATTGTTTTACATGAGAAACACTGGGACTGTGTTTCAGGCACTCTAGAATCTCTAAAAAAAACAATAAAACAAATAAAGTGTCTCTATCAAGGACAGAAGACAAGTGCAGTAATGAAAAAGATTCCGTTTCTGGACATTCAGGGTAACTGTGTAATCAGTGCTGCATAGCACAATTATTCTGCAAATTGTAATGCTTTCATTGTTAAAAAAATTCTTTAACGCTAAAATTAGCTGTCTGTCTGAGTACAATGTTATGCACTACAGCCCTATAGAATTAGCTTTGCAGAAAAATGCCTCAAGGCAAAAAGAGGCAAGTCTGAACTTGACCCACATCCAAAGTTTTTTGTGAACACAACCCCCATGGGCTGTTGAGTTGGTAATGGTTAGAATTGCAGAAAGTTTTCTTATTATGTTCCTCCTCATGGCAATGCAAAGCAACAAGAAGAATGAATGCAAAAGCTATGTTAGTACATTCATATCACAAATTTGTAAGCCCTAAAATAGTAGAAAGGGAAGAAATAATATTTTGGCTTCAGAAATAATACCAGATAATATTAAAGATGGTTAGATATGTATCTGTAGGTCCAGTTGGATTTTAGTCATAGAAAATGAGAAAGATCAATCTTCTACCTTGCTGTTTTCATGATGTTATCATGAGCTTCATGCTTTTGAGGGTTTTGTTGGCTTTCTTATCTCCTCTCCTGAAATATTTTGCCTTTATTCAAAATGGTTTCTTTATCCTATTAATTTCAACAGGATACTTCTCATGATTAACATATCTGTCATGGCCATATTCTTTGAAATTAGAAGTGAACCCATTCCTGACATTAGACAGCCTGCTCTTCATTGCATATTTTTAAAAATCTGGGAGTTCTGCTTTGTTCGTTGTGTCTGTAATTATCCTTAGGACATATGTAGCCTTCTCATAAAAAATATTAAATATATTTAAACTTTTGTTTTAGCACCATATATATACCATATATATTTTACAAATAGATAAACTAAAGTAGGGATAAACTAGGGACATAATTGAAGTTCTTAAGTACTACATCTTGCTTTGGCCATTGCATGTTAAGGTAGAACAGAATGTTGGGAGACAGTTCTTGTGTTTCTTTAAAATCCCATCAACTGTAATTCCATAGAGTGGGCTCGGGTGTATGTGTGGAAACACACTAGCTGCTGGCAGAAAGCATCCCTGGGTCGCCCATGCTACCACCATCTGTGACATATGCGCTATTTGGCAGAGGGATTTCTCTGCCTTTCCTAGGAGGCAGGGCCATCCATCCCTTTGCTGTTGCCATGGCCACATTCTCTCTTTCAGCATCCTTGAGAGGAGAAGAGTGTGAATCGTGTCACTTCCCCAGGAGATTGCCTATGTATCTTCCACTTCCTTGTGTGCAACATCAGCATGCCAGAATGATGATTCTTGGTGATGTACCCAGTAAAATATAGCAAGTTAATGAGACTTTGACCACAGAAGTGGGCAAAACAGAACCTGGTCTTCAGCTGCAGGCAGTTTGTGGTCCTCGTGAGCATTGAATTTAGGAGTCTTCTTACTTTAAAGAAAATAATACGAAGATGTATTTATAAATATATACTCTCTCTAAAAGCATCATTAGATTCAGGTTCCTCTGGATTGTGAAATTTGGGGTTGAATTTTGAGAAAAAAGATGAGCACCTATTCAGGGGTTATCTCCTCACATACTCACCACTTTAGCTTATTTCACAGCAATCCCATAATATCAGTAAATATTCCCAGTTTTGTAAGAATAGCTTTGATTTCTCAGTAAATTAATCTTTTTTTGTTAGCCTGCTTTGGTGATAACATTTTATATTACAAGCAGCTGCTCTGTAAAGATTGAAATGAGGACTACGTGATAACCCCACAAAGAAGCAATGCCAGGCTGCAAAGTGCTTTTTTTTTCATCTGGGTGCCCTCATTATAAAGCATCAGTACAAAAAAAGAAAAAGTGGAATGGGAAAGAAAAACATAACTGTGCCTCCACTGCTGCTGCTCTCATACAAAGCTTGTTTCTCAATGTTAAAACCTTGTTGTTAAACAGGCAGAGGGGAAAGGATGGTGTAAGGCCATGAGGTATGAAAAAGTGAAGCACTTGGTGTTTAGGAATAATATCTTCCTCTAAAACAGCAGAGACAATCAAGGTTATCTGAAGTTAGTGAAACGGGAGCCATTCTGCTGTGCCCTTCAATTAAAGCAGGATTTGGGCCCACATGAAGGTTGTTTTCTCTGCTGCATCCTTTTCAGATTCTAACCCAGTAATGACCTCTCAGTTCAGCGTGATAACTGATAATCATTGTTATCTCAGGTATGCAGGGGTGGGGAAGAAAACATCTTATAAATGCCTGCCACCACAATAAAGTGACAATATATTCTGTGATGAAGGAATCGGAGCTTTATTTCAGAGAAATCATGGAAGCAGTTTAAGCAGTTGTGAGTAGAGATAGAAAATATTTCAAAAGAAATACAAGTTCCAGCCAGAAAGCAAAAACACAGTTTAAAGGTCAGGCCTTAGGATCCTTTGATTGGGATATTAGTGTTGCACAAGACTTTTGGCTGTATTATTTTTTACTGTAGACAGCTATATAGCAGACTCAGACATACATCCTGTTTCATATACTGTGGGATATGGAGTTGAATAAGGAGGGGGTTACAATCCTACCAGATCCAGAACAATAACTAAGAAATAACAGCCGTAAAATGAACAGAAGAATTGAGTGTGAGGCTTTCTCACTGTCTCCTAAGCTGAGCATCTGTTCAGCAGCTGAGGTGGATATTTACATTCAAAAGCAAATCTTAGTAATTTCGGATATGCACAAGTCCCTGTCTCCTGTGAAAAGGGATTTTTACAACCTGCTATGCTCCAGAGTGGAGAGCCACCCGGTGGGTGTTAGCAGCAGTGCTTTGCTCCGTGCATATACCGAACCCAAAATACTCTATTTGCAATATTCCTTTGGTTATTCTTCTTAGGATTTCTGTTTGAAATATCTTCATGGCCTCCAAATTTTTAATGCTGTTTTTTCTTCGTTTTGTTTTTGTGTTTATTTTCTAGGTGTGCAGTTGTTATTCTTTGCCAAACAGTATTCAGTAACAAGGCTTACTCTTACAACAGAGCTGGACAAACTGTTTTAGCACAAAAAAGGGAATCACTTCGAAGTGTAAATTCACTTGCTCTGAAGTATCTTACAGATGTAGACACAATTCACCAAATAGTTCCATGTGAAAAAATAAAAGCTTCAGCCAGATGCATGCTTGAGCAAGAGAAGAATTATCATCTCTCTGCCTGCTGGCTCAGGACTTCAAGTGCTGTGGCAGATTGGAAGGGACTTGATTCAGTTCTGTTAAAATCCACCCTACACAAGACTGGAGGCTGGATGTGGGCTGAGGAGGAGGTATCGATAATCAGATTATATGACATTCTAAACAAGGGCTTCCTCACTCTTGTTGAGGTCATTTCATAATTTACTAAATACTGACAAAATTGCACAATAAAAAATGAGAACAGTCTGAGACTGATTCTCCAGCCATGTGGCTGGGACATTTGCTGGGTAGGCAGTATATGCATCAACGTTCACATGACTTAGTATCTATTAATACACTTAGTATCTATTAATACAGTGAAAGAACATCAGCAGGTGAAATGCAAAGCATAGTGCCCATTATAGCAGTAGGGTAAGGCATTTTCTAGGGAGGTAGGAATTGGGAATTCAGATCCCTACAAGCAAAGGAGACATCTGAGCTTGGAGCTCCTGAGCTGTAAATCCCTGAATGGTTGAGTGAACCCATCCTTTCTTCTTCAGTTGGTGAGTCCAGGCTTTCTTTAGCAATGTTCTTAACAAGTTTCTGAAACAGTATTTTCTTTAAGAGCAAATAAAATGTTGTGGGTTTTTTTCAACAGAATTCTACTTTTCTTTAGGCACAGTAGGAGCAGTCTATACGAGCCACATCAAATGTGGACATTGGATTCAAATCTTGTTTGATTCAGCTAAGTTTAAAAAAAATCTCACCGCTTTAATTCCAAGTGAGGGGTATTTTATTAAGTACTCATATTCCTATGGACATTTGAAAACGAGCATTCAGAAAGTGCTCCACCTATATTTTGCATCAGAGTTTAAAGAGAATGTTGGAAATTCAGGTAGTGAATTTTCTAATTTCCAAGTCTTGCAGGCAAACAGAAGCTTCATTCAGGATTTTGAGTATCCTTTAGCCTGAGAAATATCTGGAAAGTTTTATCTCTTTGCAGGAAACAATGGCAAGTATAGCTATTCTGTTTTCTATTGGTTTAAGTTATCAATTCTATGTAATTAATTAAATAAGCAGTGAGAGAATTGAGTGTGCTAGATGCGTAGCTCTTTTCCTGGAAGAGTAGTTGGAAAACCACTTATTGACATACTTCTGCAGGGCAATCCACCTTCACTGCAGTGGCAGGGAGAACTGTGTACCGCACCCACTCCCCATCTCACCTCATCCCCTTCTTTACAGCCCAGTTGTATTTGTCTGGGCCTGCATAACATGCCCCCTGCTTTCCTGAGGCACCAGCTGGACTGTGTATCCTCAGATCAATTGCATTGCACATGTCTGGCTGTTCTGATCTTGCTGCTCATTCACCCCGAAGGTCTAATGTATATTTTCTGCCCACAGTTTGTTTCTGCCTTGGTCTCAGGAGCACATGGGGCAGCTGTGGGCTGAATGAGTGTCCTGGCAGGTGCGCACAGGCTCAGAAGCATGAGCTAAGTACCTAACCTGTGGAAAAAAATCCATCCAGATTTAACATCCAGCCTCTTCAAATTCCTCCATTTTAAAAATACTGATCCTGCAACAGAATTCTTTCCTATTGTTGTTCTCATCTTTTTTTCCTTAATTTTAAAAAATGCATTCTCAGATTAGTATACTGTGTGTCAGAGGCATTTCTAATCTAATTGTCAGAGTAACAGTGACTGTAGACGTCTCATCAACTTGGAATCAGAAATTGCTAGGGAATTCGCTATGCCCTTTCATCATATTTCAAATTATTATATAACCTTGTTGCTAACTGTTTTCACAGTAAACACAATGGAACAAAAAAAAATGTGTTTGCTGGCATAGAATGGATAAGCTCTTATGTTGGACATCAACTGCTAATATCCTTTTCTCACATACAGTATAAACCATGGCAGATGCTTCAGAATAAACCTGAACCGCTTTGTACTTTTCACCTGATTTGTTGCATGCAGAAGCCTTTTATTGCTGTTCTGTCTTACAGAATCAGCTCCTCACTGTGAGCATTCAAGTAGAGTTGCTGATTTTACAAACACGCACATCCACCTGTCAAAGCCATAATTCACATTAAATGAAGATTATAAAATTAACATTATTTTGTAAGCTAGGTCACATGTGATCCTAAGTCTGATGGAGCAAGAAACTAGGACAGAGCCATTTTGTGGTCCTAAAACTCCTGCAGTTAATGTCTGAAATGCGTGTAATTATAATTGCAATTGCCATGGCTCCTATATCACTGGTGTTTAAAAAAATTCCAATTTTATTTAGAATACCATTTCTTTGACTTGTAGAGAGAACTGTACTATTACAGGAACCAAAGCAAAGCACTACCACATTCTAAACATCCATAAGATCATTACTGAAACAAGTTCAGCAGAGGGCCACCAGCGTGGTAATGACTAGAGCTCTTGACCTGAGAGGAGAGGTTGAGGGAGTGGGTCTTGTTCATCCTTGAGAAGAGGAAGCTTCAGGGTGACTTAGCATCAGCCTTCCAGTACCTGCAAGGATGTTATTGAGAAGATGGAGTGAGCTTCTTCTCAGAAGTGCATAGAGGGAAGATGAGAAACAATGGGCACAAATTGAAATGAGAGGCTTGGATAAGACACGAAGACAATTTTTTTCACAGTGAGCATGGACCTGTGTTAAAACAGGTTGCCCAGAGAGGTTGTACACTCTCTGTCCATTTTAAGATTGGGCTGGATGAATAACTGGGTCTGATTTCATAGCTACTTTTGAGCAGCGGGTTAGAGACAGGTCCCTAAGGCCCCTTTCAACTAGAATCTTCCTGTGAATCCATGATACATTGTTTTAAGGGAAAACTGTCGAGCAGTGTGTCAGAAATGTACTTGAAGGCAATATTGACACAGTAGGAGTTACATGAGAAAACCTCTAAGGTTTAGCCATCTCAAGAGACCTCCAAGAATGTCATACTAAACTGGATTTGTTCTGATAAAGGAGCTTTGCCATGATTATACCTAATGATCCCTAAAGCCACGGGAGAATATCGTTTCCTCTCCTTGTCACAGGCATGGAAATATCTACAGCAAGGTTGACATTGGGAAGGAATAATTACAGTCACGGGAAGTTCTGACAAGAAGAACTCACAAAGTGAAGTGTCTCATCCTTGTGTAATGCTGACTATGCACTGGAATGGGTCGCTTCTGGTTCTACCATTCTTTTTAAAAAAATCAGCATAAAGAAGCTAAATATTTTTAGAGGCTCATATTATGTTTTTCTAAGATTTCTGGAGCTTCTTGTGGAGTTACTTGAATTTTATTTAGATGTAACATTCTTGTTAAATGGAGTTGTTTCTGCTCAGTCTGAAAGGGCTCTTCAAGACAATTTGCTGTGGCTGTCATAGTTTTCTCTTCTTTCCCAGCCAGCGGGGTAAAATCCTACATGAGATGCGATTACAGATTTCATGTACTATTGAGTTACATATTTAAAATACAGGTTATTTGTGGTGACTTTAGTAGCTTCTTTTTTCTGTATGTTTTAACTAATCAGTATAGGGAAGTTCATTTCAATAAAGTGCTCCCTGAAGGTTTCTTCTTCTTCTTGATGTTGTTTTTGTGAATAAGCAGAGACTTGCTTTAAGGTAGTAAATCTCTGCTTCTGTCAGGGATTAATTTGGTCCTGAATTTATCATGTCGTTAGTTTAGCACCTATGAAAAAACAATTATTTAAATATTCAATGAAATATAACACTACCATAGACTCCAGCAAATTGTCAAATGATGAGTTTCTGCAAAGATGCCTGTTCTTTTCAGGCTTATAAGAAATATTTCGCTGACAACCTCAGTATATGAGCCTTTTCAGGAATAATTGCTTTGAAAATGAAGACAACAGCCAGAAAGTGTGAGTCACTACATCCAGTGTGAAAAACAGAAACTGAATATATCCTACATGCTCTAATAGTGATATATGAAGAAGGTAGAAACTTTGAAACACTTTTTTAGGACAAACCTGCCACTTTCAAGTAGGAAGCCTAGAAAGAATTGTAATTCTAATAAATAAAATGTGTGGCAGTCAATGAGGATACCTTTGGAGTTCCACTCTTAAAGTACAGCAGAAAGTGAAATGGCCTGCTTTCAAACACCTTTTACATGTTTTGAAAGAATGCGAGATTACCATTCCTTTCAGACATCACAAAAACAGCAAAGTGTTCCTGTCCTTTGTACTTTCTTTAAAGCACTTTGTGCATGCACATATTATACTGAAATATTCTCTTCTCAAGAATACCTGAGAAAAAGGATGAAGAGTAGAAAAATTTGAATACATACAGGCTTGAGCAATTGCATACATTTTCAAAAGGTTTTCATACAGTATCTATCCCTCTTACAGACACTAAGTGGTGAGTATATTACAAGACAAGAACTTATGTGTATTATGGAAACAGATGATCCAGGCAAACATTACTCTGTTAGCAAAAATGCACTGTGGTGGCATTACCTTACATTTTAATAATAGTAGACAGAGGATGGTGCTTTTGTTCTGCTACTTTAGTTCAAAAAGCAGGTAGCAGTTCAGAAAAGGTTGGCTTCGTACATCTATTGGTTAGAAATTACCAGAAAAATGTATAGATTTGATCTAACAATGAAATACCTCAAAGTCAATGTGCAGATCACAGTTACTTAACAAGTTCATGTAAAAGTTATTATGAATATCTAGGTGGCAAAATTTACAGCTGACAACGAGTGAATCAGTTCAGTTAAATTTAGGAGAGCTGTGAGACAATTTAGAAGGACTGAAGAAAGGGCAGCAAAGAGAAGCGTAATGGAAGAGTTTCCATTTTGAAGAGCAATTTGGTAACAATGGCAGATGTCTGTGGCACAGTGATGAAAGTGGAAAATACAGGAAGGCAAGAACAAAGAGATGAAAGAGAAATATCAAATAACAGGAGGACAACAAAAATCATAAAAGAGTTTAGTTCAGATGCTTTCTAAAAACTCAGAAAAGACATAGGAGCTAATATGACAGCAGTATATACAGTAGTTTATGGTGAAAAAGGCCAAGCATTGGGAGTATTTACTCTTTCTAATGTGACATAAGCAAGCTGACAGCAGAAGCTTTAATTTTATCAACGTGATTTAAAAGATTAAAGGGTGTACACTGCATACTATGCATAATTAACCTGTTGAACTCACTTATGTGAGAAATACAGAAGAAAAAGATGCAGTAGAAAAAAATAATAAAGGGTCTAACCTTTATAGAATTAATAAAGATTTTTCCATTCCTTCAGAGAAAAACAAAATTCTAGCATTTTGAGGGAAGGTTGTTTGTTTGTTTTCCTGGAAATATGGTTAACTAGCAGGTTTTGTGCACTTTGCAGAGCACATCTGGATGCAGCTTCAGAATAGCAACAGCAATAAAGAAGATCTAACTTTTTTGTAATGTTGTATTTAAAGTCTGTTGAGATGAAATGCTCTTTACTAGCAGCAAGAAATCAATTCTTTATGTAGGTTGCAAATCTACTACCACAACAGACTTCTGGGTAGGTCATTCCTTCTGCCCCGCCTTCCAGTTCTCAAAAGCACTTTAGATATCAAAGTGTAAGGTTAAAGTTTCATTTCCTACCAGGTTCGTCCTTGATATTAATTCCATAATTGTAATTTGTGCCATGAAAAGGTATTGAGAAAAATTAAAATCTATTTGTGAAAATTCTTGCCATTATTTAAAAATTCCTATGTAAAATACATGGGTTTCCTCCTCTTTTTTTTGCCAGCCAACCAGATGATAACATAGATAATTGAGCAGTTTCATACTCTACCAAATGCAGCTTACCTCTAATCAAGTGTTGTCCATGGATGTGAAGGATTAGAATATTAAGGACTTAAAGTCAGGATTACCTGTAGAAGCTGTCTTCATCCTCAGGAAGCAAATTAAAGGCACTGGTTGTTGATTGAACAAATCATTTCCAAAAGTGAGTGTAGATAGTATATATACATTTTCCTGTCACCGTCTTTTCAAAAAGTGACTAGTATATGAACGTATGACAGCATTACTCCCATTTAGAAGTCACTTTTTACTGTGCACAAGCAGGCAATGGAGATAATTTTATTTCTAAAATGTGAAGAGATCTGTTGATGGTAGTTCAGTGTTGATGACCATGCTGTCTCTTTATTTTATTATCTTATTGGTTATTTGAGTCATGCATGAGTGATTTATCAATAGATGTTTAATTTACCTTGACTTCTGCCAAATTTTGAACTTGTTTTTCTTCTCCTTAAAGCCAGCAAAACAGCTGGCATAATTGATTTCTGTGCCACATGTAATGAAATACTAGACCAGAAAAGGAAGAGGATTTGAGACACTCAGTGGCCAGTGATTTCCATATTCCACTACACCATCTCAAAACTTCTCAACCTCCTTTCTAATCTGCATACCCTGCTATTGGCTAGCCACCTTCCTCCCATTTCCTTCACTGCTCAGCCACATGGAGAACCTTGTCCATTTTCAGATACTTGCACCAGTTAGTAGAATTCCTGACCTCAAATTAGGTTTTGAAGTGCTTTATTTCTGCATCTCATATCCTCCAGTTGACAGCTATACATCAGGGTGTAGGGTACACGAGGAGGTGGATTTTTCTCTCGTGCTTTCTCTTCCTACTTTGGGTATGAGGTTTTAAAGGCTACTGTGCTCCAGCAGGTTAGTGTACTCAAGTGGAAGAAGCTGCTTCAAGTTTTATGAGCTGGAAGAGAGTTTGGAGCCCACCTCTTCTCTGTCCTGATAGACAAGAGGTAGGATGTGGGGACAGAAGAGGAAAAAGATGCTTTCCTTCCTTCCCACAAGCTGTATTTTACACAGTGATAGGTACTGCCTAAGCAGCTTTATGGAATTAGGCCCCACAGGTCAGCAAGTTGGGAAACGTTTTGTGGTAAGGCTGATCACAAGACAGGCTACAGGCAGATGGATGTCCTGAGGTGCCATGCATGCACCTAGCTGCAGAAATGGAGATGCCTGCTAGAAATGTTTGCAGAGGAAACTCGGATGTTACAGGGATCAGGTGCCTATGGCGATGGTCTGCCCCACAGGTAGAAGTGATATCAAAATGATGGACACGCATCCTTAAAACCTGGTACTCCTGTCCCCTTTGTATGTACAGCCTTGAGCATCTTTGTGACTGTTCTCTCTGCCCTAATTGTTCTATTTGTTGTCTTTGGTCCTGATGAGAATAGTCTCATAAAATGTCCTCCATCTAACACATTAAAAAGAATTGCCTGCTATTTATTCCTTTGTCTATATACCCATTTGCTCTTCATGTTCTAATGGCTGTATTTGAGACGAGTCTGAATTTTCATGATAGATATAAATAGGATTTGCATTGTATCCTTATCTATTCCCCTCCAAGGAAATTGCTTTTAATTATTATTTAAGATTCAACTCTAGCTGCTGCTGAAACGAACTTCTGCTTCTAGCTTTAGGACTGAGAACTGAGCTGCAAATAAACATGAACTGAAATAATTAAATCAATTACTACCTTTGGTTATTTTACTGTTAATCTGTGTAGCCTTTATATTTTCAGAATAATAATGTCTAAATTCATTTTAGCTGAAGTGATTTTTTTGGTTGAGATTCATGCCTTCTTCTCAGTGCTCAGAACTAGGTCTTGCTTGAGGCAGTCATTTAATTTGTAAAGAAATTTCTTCTCTAAACTTTATCCCAATGTGACTTTTGACCAGTTCATGTGTGGATGGCTGAAATAATACATTATTAAGAGTTTATTAGTTTCAGTTACTATTTATCTTCTCTGGTATTATATGTTCAATAGACCTTTTATGATTGGATGCTGCCGTTATAACCTGTCAACTTGGTGTTTCAGGCGAGCTGAATACACATGTAGTTTTGAAGTTAAATATAATAGCTTATGTTTGGCTTGGGCAGCTCTGGATGCAGTGGACAATTAATAGCAGGTTTCTGTGGTTTTACTGTTACAGCTTGCTCTAAGACATCTATAATCCCGTTCCCACATACCACGAGTAAAGGGCTGCCTGTTGCTCAGCCTCCCACAGCTGAGCTGTCCCAGACCATACGGGCGCTGTGGCTGGCTCCCTAGTGCTTCCCAGGTTTTCTGAGCCTCACAGCAACTTGGCTGTTTCATTCTCACCTCCGCCACCAGAAAGGAAGGAAATCACAAACAGAGAATGTGCCCACAAACGCCAGGGTAATTAAATTAATTTGCTATGTGGAAAATGTTCAGAGCTACAGAGGGGATCTCCTTTGGGCAGGACAAGATGGATAGTGGCAAGGGAAGCAGAAGAAAAGGATCTGGTGCTGGCACACATTTTGGTTGTGAGTTGGCAGTAATGTTTGCGTGGTGGTACATCATTCATGGAGGGCCAGCAATAGCCAAAGCATTGCAGGAGGTATGTGGGAATACAGAGCCAGGACCCCAAATTAGTCTAAATTCTTAATTGCCTAGATGCCTAATAGGCACCTAAGTGCAAACTAACCTTCTCAAAATCTAGGTATAGTTGCAATTTCTCCTTGCCGGCTTCTGAAATCCTCGCTTTTACACTTTTCAGATGCCCAAGGGCCATTTACAGGGCACAACTACCTAAGCCTTGTTTGTTGCTAAGCAGCTGGGCTCCTCCACCTCTGCTAGGGTTCATGAACCAAGCACTTCTCCATCTGATATTCTGCTTGCACTCTTGAGAACATTGTCTGCATTAGTGGACTCAAAACAGAAATCACAGCAGCTGTAGTCTCTTTACTCTAATAACCTGTGGGAATATAGGATGCACATTTATAAATTTTTCTCCTGACTTTTATCACATTTCCTAGAAAAGTACCCCAGCCTTTCTGTTTGCATGATCAGGAGCTGAAAATAGCACATCCCTTTAACAAAGTGCTCAGATTTTTATAAATCCCAGTCTGACATTGTTCTTCCTAATTTTTATAAAAAAAATAAACAACAGATCTTTAGGTTGTAACATTTTAATCCTAGGTCATTGCTGTGAACATCACCCATTGTCCCTCTTCTCGAGGACATTGCAATTTGCAACACATTTGGCATGGAAATGGCTTTGATTTTCAATCTGTTACTGAAATTTCTATCCGTAAGTTAAGCATAATTGCAATGCTACAAATACATGTTCTCTGTAGGTACCACACCAGTTTAAACGTAATTGTAATGGTAGGCTTTATTTTTGAAGACTTATTTTTCAATTGGAAATCCATTCCTTGCTGCCTGACTGAAAGCTGCTCTCATTTATGTAAGTGTGTAGCAGCTCCACTCAAGCCACTAGAGTTGTACCAGGGGCACTGAGAATGCTATTGTCCTTAGAACAGTATAAACTTATTAGGATAACTGTTTGATCTTGTAAGTGAATTCAGCAAGCTAAAATCACCCTTCATCTAAAGCAGATAGTTACATTAGGGTTAAACTAATTGATTTTTTTGTTGGTTAAATCCTGGAGCCTGCAAGGATCCTGAAATTACCTCTCTTTACTGCCTTGCTTGCTTCCTACGATGAAAGCGATGTGACTGAAAGAAATGTGCAAGTTGCAAATGCAAATGTGCCACCACCCACTTCTCTGTTATTTGTTGCTGTTTACATAGCAGCTCAGGTTTGTGTGACATATCAGGAGAGTAAAGCGTCAGGTTGCTGCCTGACAGAATAGAAAGCCTGATGGTTCACCACCCAGCTTAGGCATTACTGCCTGCACAAAATAAAGGCAATATGTGCGTAACCTGATGGCAAATTTAAATTCTTCATTCACCTACTCTGCATTAGATTTGTGCTTTATGCTGACTGTTCAGGGAGGTATACAACTATAGAAGATGTGTGCTGTACCAGCTGTACTCCTGGAACAGGGATAAGACATGGTGAAAGTTTGCTGTTGTGACAGCAAAGGGGCAGGAAGAATAGCTTGCACTTGTGGAATTCTTTTCAGAAGTGACATTTAGAAAGGCAAAATGCAGATGAGAAAGAAGTGAAAATTTGCAAGGAAGATCTTCTTTACCACACCTCCCCTGTTTTCCTTTATTTGTATGTGTTTCTTCTTTTACCTGTCTTGTATTTTTTTATTCCAACTTGAATCTCTGATGGTTATGGGGGTTGGACTTCATGATCTCCAGAGGTCCCTTCCAACCCCTAACATTCTATGATTCTATGATTCTATGATTCTATATAAGTGGTTTAAGGTCATCCATACAGAAGTATGGGTCATCAATTAATTAATGCTAGGTGCACTATACATCATCTCAAGTCCCTTTAATTTTGTTCCAAACTTCCACATGTAGACCATTATATGCTTGTTTTACCTATCTTCATGTTATTATGAACGCTGATTAAATATCAGGGTTCTGGTAACCATGCTCATCCTTTAGACTCTCCTGACAGTAGAGCATCTGTGTGAAAGACATAGAGGGGAAGGGAAAGAGAAAGAGAGGATGAAGCACATCTTCAGTCTATTCCAAGAGTGAAGAACATGTTGGTTGAGACTTGGACCTTATTAAACCCCTGTATCTATCAATCAAAAATACTGATTCTGAGCAATCAGGCTTCATTAGCTCCATTTGATTTAGAATTATTTGTTTAAAAAGCGAGTGAGATGGAAGAAGTCATAAAAGTCAATCTGTTCACTGAAACTCTTGATTCTGATAGATGATATGGTAATTTTCATTGAAAATTGGATTGTAAAAAGTCATACAAATGTGGCTAAACACAACCTGGGAAATTGTTCTGAGAATAATATATTCTTTATCTTCAGAGAAAAGTAAAACATCCTAAAATCTAGCAGTTGCTATGGAAATGCTTAAATTAAATGTAAAGCATGCATAAATTTTCAATATACTGAGCACTTTGGGAAATGAGGACATATGTTAGGGGAAAAGCCATATACATGAACACTAGGCAGAAGATAAGACATGGGATCTTTTTCTGTAGATCTTTGTATGGAATATTCCACTGGCATATCTATACTTCATTCTGAGTGCAGACCAAAGCCCACACTTGAAGACCAAAGTACTTCTGTGAAAACTTTAGGACAAGCCAGTAACTTAGGCCTAAGTTAATTGTGCCACCAACTATCCTGTCTTCACTTGCAGCACTACAGGTCGGCCAGCTTTGGTCAAACAAGCTGAATATGGAGTCACTTCTAGAAAGGCCCTGAATACCGCCACAGAACATTACGCATGTGGTTGACCCTAACTGGCCCTAGCTGGCCCTGTGTGGGGCAGAGGGGACAACATGGCTTCCAGAGGTGCCTTCTGACCTCAGCTATTCCACGATTCCCTGAAGTTGGAAAATGTGAATAGGCTGATATTGTGTTGCCCTTCCAACAGTCTGTCCACTAAGCTACAGAAGCTCTTCAGAAGATGTAGGTATAAAGCCAAAAAGACAAGAAAGGACACTGGGCTAAATTCCACTCCCTTATTCCTATTCTCTGTGCGCTGTGGATTTGACATAGACTGAGGGTTTGTAAGTATGCAGTTTGCATGATACTCCAGGATTTACCAGTACCCTCACAAAACACTCTTTGGGCCATAAGAAGGAATCCTTGGGAGTCATGTTTTTTAGTAAGTGCTCAGACTGTTGGCTGTGTAAGCTCTATGCACTAAGCAGAAGAGAGTACACTGTGGCTTCTCTCATGATCATCTGCAATGAGTCCTGGACTTGCTGCACACGCACAGGCGTACCTGCACATGCTACAGTATCACAAGGGATTGGTTGGATGCAACGCCTCTAAGAAGCTGTCAAGAATGACTAGTGTTCTGTATTATGGTACATAGGAGCTAGCCTCACAAATCAGGCTTCTCATACAAGATACTACACTATCACTATTTGACATAAATTTAAAAACACAGATCTAGAGTGAGGGTATAACTAAAAAAACCCACCAGGTTTCTGTCTGTGGTGATGCTGTCGTGGTGAATGTCTGATCAGCCTGAAAACTGCCATTTACAGAATCATTCTGAATCTCTACATGCTTGAAAGACAGCTTTTGTAAGGTGGTTTGGTTTTCTGTTTTGATCTTCTTGTTAAATTATAGCATTCTAATGCAAATTAAAAGAGAACCTCTGAATCTTCAACTTGCAGCTTCTTAAATGTCAATTTCCTCTTTAAAAAACAGCATATCAGAGAAATGTTGTATGAAACTATAGATACGCATACACACATGTACATTTGATAATGCAAGTTACTCAGTTTAATCTAAATCTTGATTTATGATATGAAGTTGCTTCACCTCTCAAGGAACTTGGTGTCTGCATCAGCATTTTGATTTGGGAATGCACTTCTGGAACAGGTCTCTGAGATGAAGACAAGAACTGGTGTCCTTTTCAGTGAAACTAAATCAGAAAATGTGTTCCAAAAGTGTGCCTAATGTGCTCCATCCACTGATGGATATTCAAGCCACAGGACTTTGACTAGGCGTGCCTAGCCCAGGCCATGATACAGATCGTGATTCAAAGTAGCTACAGCTGTAGGAACCCTGTCAAGCTTGAAAAGTGCAAAAGAACATAGGTGTAATCCTGATTCCCCTAAAGTGAAAAATACGATTCCCATTCACTTTGAGAAGGCATATCATACCTAGAGTAGGCACTGTCCCCACTTTGCCAGCTAGGTCACAAGAACGATCAATAGATTTTTAGATATGGCTCCTGGATCCAAAGTCATAATATATTCTGAATTACACTCATCTGCAGAGCTAGAAAAATACACCTCTTTGCACCCTTTAGTAAAGACCCATTAACCTTGCTGGACAGATGTGTTAATGGACAGCTTTAATAATATCATAGTTGCATGTTTGCCACTGTCCATACACACAAAATAAATTCCTCTGCAAACGCAGCCTGCGCCTGCGTGTCTTTTACAGCCATTTTTAACACTATTTTGTACAGTTGTCAGTGTACAGCGTGAGTTAACAAGTGGCATGATGACAGAAAAAGTATATTCAATCAAGCCTTTCATCTGTGTGTGTATTATTTCTATGTTTATTTTTTCATTTAGGTAATGCTGGAATGCTAAGGGTTGAAGATAGCTATTCACATGTGCAGATAACTCCACATCCTGTTCCAGGAGATGCCAGTAAAGACACTGTTATGTCCATGTAGGCAGGTGTTGGATCAAGGGATTTCAGGTGTATATTTATTTAATTCTCCACCAAGTAAAATATTCAGGCAAAAAAAAATCCAGAAGCAACAAATGGTACCTGGTGTGTTTGATTTCAGTCTGTAAGCTACGTGCTGTTTCTTTGGAATCCATGGCACAGGCAAATTGCTTTAACCATAGAGTTAAATGTTACTGGATTCTTTTGAGACTGTTTTGGCAAACATAGAGCCTATTAAAGTGTCAGGAGTCATATATGTGAAAATATGTTTGGAATAGAAATTCGACTATAACATCTGCATTATGAGAATATAGTTTTTAATTGAAAAGAACATATTTACACAGCTAATATAGATCAGAGAGTATTGGAGGAAGCTGTTATTGCTTGTCACAAGAGGCACTGGTCCTCGGGTTTGGTGTGTTTCACAAGTGAACAATGCATATCTCAATGTTTAGATTCACGGTCGCTTGATTCAATCCAAATTGCATATTCTGACTATTATATTTGGCATAGTACTTGAAAGCACTGTATTTAAATATACTACATTGAAAATTAAAACCTTTTATTTAGTCATAATTAGCAGATATAGTAATCAAGATACTATGGACTTTATTTCTTTGGGGGAAAAAAAGTATTTACAGAACAATAAGTAGTTAAATGCATAGGGTCAGGCTGTGACAGTTTGCTCATACAGCACTAAGGTACTGTGTAACATGCAAATTAGGTAATGTGAACTATAGGCTTTTGAAGCAGTAGATTCAGATGTCCGTATTAACTTTTGCTTATACTTTATTCCACATTACTACAGCAAGAATTATCTGTGAGATATAGTACTATTTAATTGAGGAAGGCTATCATAAACTGTCTGTAAGGAATGGGCTCATGTAACTTAACTCTGATAAAAAGTCCAAGTGAAAACATGAAAACTCTAATATTCTGAAATGTAAGGTAAGAATTTGGGAGTGAGGGGGTTCCACTGAAAATAATAGTATGAGTACTTTGAAACAACTCTACTTTGCTAGTGCTTTTAAAATTTTTCATGAACAATAGATGTTCTAATCCCTAAACTGTCTGCAAACAAACCATAATACTTCATCACTCTACGTAATATGTAAACCTTGGAGTTTCAACACGCTAGCTAAATCATGATCTACTCAAATTTTTACACTTATTCACCCTATTGATGATATTCCAGCACTGCTCAGTGGTGGATACAATGGTTTATTCATAAACAAGTGTATGAATAACTGTCGTATGTCTTTCCCTGTCCATTTTTCCATGGATTGGAACACTGGATGGATATTTTTCAAGCTATTACACACCGTTTTGTTGAGTAAAGATCAAAATTCTGCACGTGTATTTTGTCTCAATAGGAGATATAGTGTCTGACTTGTATAGCCTTCAACTACCTTCTAAGAAAGTGATTTTCCATTTCTAACTAATACTTGCTATTTTTTAATTTGTTGCATTGAATGACTGATGTATTCGTAATGTCAAGGTCGTTGTGGGAACATTAGACCTTTTTGCCATGGAAGTACACATTTACTCACACAAACACATTTTTAAAAGAAAAATCACTTGTATAGAACTTCATAAAAAGAAAAAAATGTATTTTTAACATTGATCAGGTTACAAAAATAATTATTTTCTATTTTTTGTTTATATGGGGCTGTGTATGGGACTGACGCTGAGTCAGTTCATACTCCACTAGTTGTCACAGACAATATCAGAAGGAGATGCTATTTAGGGGGAATGTGTGAACCAGGCCACCTTCTGCTTTAGCCTCCTCATCCTTTTCTTCTTAGTTTGGCAGGCAAAAGGGAATATTTCCACCATGATTTCAATTCTTCTTGAAACAAAATGGTCTGATGTTTCAGTCCTCTTAAGTTTTCAGTATTTCCCTTGTTCCATCAGATCATAGCATTTCTCCCAAGGTTTATTTCTATCCTTGATATATTTGTGAGTCTCTTATTTCATGTTCTGATTAATTTACCAAATGTCTGCTCTGCTGTATAGAGAATCAAGTGATTGAGAATTGTCACCACTGATGCTTTTTCAAGCCTCAGATGTGTTGTGAACACAAGCTCAAGCTTCGGTTCCTCATTGGTAAGGAAAGCTTCTTCCAGCAGAGGAGCTAAGATGTCTAACCTTGCCAGGTTGGATCATTTGGCTCTTGCCATAGCTGCCCCAGAGATCTTCAGTGTGGATTACTTTGGGGAAGATCAAATTAGAGCTCTGTAGCAGAACATTCTGCATTTTCCTCAGCTTCTCAAAGCACATCAGCAAAATTGAGATTTCCTGGGGCCATACCACTGCTGCTTAATTTTACCCAGCTATTTAGGTAGCTCAGACTGAAGGGGTTTGTCCTGAAGTGTGTGACAGGCTAGTGGCTATAGGTGGTTACCACGAAAGAGGTGAATACCAAATCAGACAAACCTAGCTGACACCAGCCATCACCAGTCAGAAACACACTGCTTTTCCTGCCCTCGTGCTGATATTGCCTGTTGGCTTGTGCTTATCTTGTCCTCTGCCTGTCTTTCAGTAAGCAGTGAAAATTGGTGTGGAAGAACAAAGGCTTCCACTTACTGTTTCTTTTCAATGCCTTGATCTCAGAAATAAAAACTTGAGTGTAAATATAAGCTGTTAGGGGCTGTGCTGAGAAAGACTTTTTGAGGGCTTTCATGTCAGCTGTGGAGGTGCTCTGGAAGAATTACACATCATTACCTCTTAAAATAAAGTTATGTAATAGGCATTCCTTAAAAAAATAAAAGAAAGGGAGGAATTATAAAATCCTTAAGTACACCCTATTAAAAAAAGGATGGATAGATTCAGAGGGTAGTGGAAGCACTTTATCTTGGAAATAACCACCTCAAAGAATTCTTCAAGGCCAGTGAAGATTACAAGCTTTGCTTCCAGTACTGGATTCTTAAACAATCCTTTTATACTGACACCTGACACATCTGTACTGGGAAGATGCTTGTAGGTAAGATCATCTGTATCTACCAAGACAACTTAAAGTTCACATGACAACAGAAAAAATGTACAGCTGCATATTCAGATAACCACTGTATATTTAGTTACAGAAGAAAAAATATGAAAATACATCAGAGAATGGTTACAGATCAACACTTCCTGTAATTCTTTAGGTTGAAAATATGCATTTTTCTTGTCCAGATTTTTTAATACAAGAATTCACTGAAACATAATCTTATAAATAAGAAAATGCACATCTTTTGTCAGGAAGATGTAAGAATTGTAAGGTAGATTAGGTTCAGAGTTATCTGCTTATACTACATATATATCAAACACATGCTTCAAAAGATAAAAAATCAACTATATGATAAGGAGCTTAACAATGTAAAAAACAATTCCATGTAATATAAAATAGATTTTATGGTTGCTAGGTTTTGTTTCACTGTGGCTTGCTTTCTTATGAACTGAGAATTCTTCTGTTGTATACCAGAGCAAAGGACCTGCAACATTTAAAGTGTGAGGTAGACTTGTGTTAAATAAAATCTGGCCTGACAGATGCTGAAAGAAGATAAATTATTTAGGAAAAATGTTGCATAAAAGTTTTACTGAACTGAAAGAAAAAAAAAAATTTCCCATGACTACCTCTGAATAACATCAGTAGAAGTGGCAACACTGAAATAGCTATTTGTAGAAGAAAGATGCAATGGAAAAATCAAAAATCTCTGTAACTGCTATTCTTTTTGTGTTTGGGGACATGTAACTTCCAAGGTAGCTTAGTGCAACTATTACTAGTCCTTACTCATGTCAACTATTCCTATGAAATCAGGAGAAATACTTGGTGAATAAGATTTCAAGATTATCTATTTTCTTTTCTATAGTATTTGAACTGTTTTAACATCTCTACATTCATTTAGAATAGATAAAAAAAGAAATTGAGAAATTTTATGGCATTTGTGGTTTCATATATACACTTTGGTCTAACTTGACCTTGGGTGTTACAGTGGTATTAATCCTGGATATGGCTCCAGGGCAACCAAGAGCAGCATAGTGTGCTCTGCCTCACTCTTCAGAATGCAGAAAACATGCTGGCCCAATGATACACTGAAGAGCAATAAGACTTTTTAAAGAAAGGTAAAACTTGTCCATAGTGGAAAAACAGTAGGAGCTCAACATTTAGCTTATCAAGGACTACGTTAAGAGTCTACTGGGCCAAAATCTGTAAATACTAACATCGGAACAAAATTTTGTTACATAGTCTTTCAATTCATTAGACAAAGCATAGTAAGAACTAAGGGAACCTACTACTAAATTCATTTTAGGAATGAGGGCAAATTTTTTGCAGTCAACAGAATTGACTCAGCAAGAGTTATATTGGTTCCTCATCACTGAATGTTTTTTCTAAAAGAGATGCTTTATTTCAAGCTGGAGTACGAACAAAGGAAATCTACATCCTGTGTTGTTTTGGAGATGAGACAACTATCAAAACAGTCTCATTTAACTAATGCCAGTATAACTCTGGAATCCTGAGCCACTTCAGATTCCTTCTTTAAGGCAGGACAAGCATTGATTTAAGATTCCAAGAGTAATTTTAATTTCCCAAGGGCTACATCTTTCACAGCTGGAGCAGGACTCTACCAAAGATGCAGATATACTTTGTGTACCTTTAGTCACGTATATTTAATTCCAGTCTGTATTATGGACCAATTCTTTGGCTTCATTCTGCTTTAATACAAGATCAGTTATACTGTCAACTTTGAATCTTCAGAAGTAATTCATCAAGACCATAGATTTAGAATCTGATTGCTGATTATATCCCTTAATTTAGGTATTGAGATATTGTTCTCAGAAAACATTGAGTAGTCATAAGATTTATGTACTTGAAAGAAAAAGACAGTCTCAGTGAGTTTCCCCATGCAGAATTATTTTGGTAGAAAGTGCTAAAATGTTCTTGTTGACCTTTGTTAACTGAAGAAAATGTCTTTATAATTCAAAGTAACCTTTCTTTTCAAGATGGAATTAGGTTATATCAAATAAGGTTAACAGTTTTAAAAGGTAAAAACCAAATTAAATATTTTGAAGTAAAAAAAATATTTCTGTTGACTTGACCTTTGTTTATTTATTAATCCATTCAATTTTTGGATCATGCTATGTAGAAATTTATATCTGAGACATTATCAGTGTTGCAAAGTGGGAGAAAAAATGGAAATCTTCAAAATTTTTATGGGAGACAAATGTTTTCAGGTACTTCTCTAGTAAAATTAACCTTACATTTGACTGTCAACAAGAAATTGGTTGATTTTAGGCAGCAACTTTAGTGATGGGAAAGTTGAATCATGTAATTCTAGAAAGACTTTTGAGGATATGTAGGTGCTTCTGTTACAACTATTGTGATGCAATTATGAGAATATACTTATTAAGATAATCTTAGCATGTATGAATTAGATTTGCTCAAGATTTTTGAAAACAAAAGAAAGTTCTCCACTTGCCTGCATAGAGTGACAGTGGTATCCACTGATATTTGCCTCTGAAAATGTCATACAAGCCTACTCCATGGTTCTCTCTTCTCACCACCTCATATGTATGTTTTTTAATCCTCTTAGGGAGTGATTTTTGCTTTCTGCATGAAGACAGTGTCCATTTGTTTTTGTTGTCACTGCAATGCAAATAGGCATAGTAATAAACACTGTCAGAATTCATAAACTGAAGGAATTATAGCACTAAACAGAAAATACAAGACAATTCTAAAGGTAAGACTATTGCAGTCCTTGTCCCAGATAGCTGAGCACAATTGAGAACCTGAGAGTTTTTCTTGTTGAGAGGAGCAACCAATGGTACATTCTGATAGCTGCTGGGTGCAAATTTGACTTATTTACAGGAAAAATGTTAAATCCTGTTTCTCTAAGTGCCACAGAAAAAATATCCTTGCTTACAACTCAAATCCTACCCACTATAAAATTATCTGCAAACAGGGCCTCTACCTTGGTTCCTGCTGGGGCCACCCTAACAGTTTGTCTTTGGCTGTCCTGTGCCGTTTTGCTCTACTGTTCTCTGTTATCAATGTCTTGTATTTCTACATTAAAGCTGTCTGTTTCCAGCACCATAAGCAAGGAGGTATTGTTTAGGCCACCAAGGAGAGTGGCTGTTGTGGCCTCCAGTGTAACAGACAATCTAGCTAGGAAAGGAAAAAAAAAACAAGGTGAAACTGCAAGTCCAGCTTGTCAGCCACGATTCTGGGCATCTTCACAGGAAACGAAGGGAAATATGCTTCCTCAGTTTGTGAACCCAAGACCAAGAAATACACATTTCTGGAAGAACCCATGCAGCACAGAAGGGTCTGGACAGTCACAAAGGTCTTCATTCCTCCAACTTGCTTTTATTATATCTTGGCCTTTTACCAAAAAAGGCCTTTTGCGTTCAAAGAAAAAACACATGTTCTACTGCTGAGAAAGCTTTATTCAGTCTTTGTAACACTTGTCCTGCTGCCTCCATGCACGTACGCAGAAATATTTCATTATCCAGTCCCTAGATATGTAATTGGGGCAACATTCTCTGAGGAAATATGATGTAAAATTTCTACAGAATAGATTGCAGAGTGAGAGACTTTGTCACAGTTTTTGAAACACTACATGATACAATAGAATCTTGCCTTTTCCCTTTCATTGCTAGTCTGCATTTGTTTGTGGGGATCACAGGGATTTCTTCACTCATTCTAATCTATTATTTTGTATTTTATGTTAATGCAAACAAATGAAACTGCTTGGATTAAGGGATGATAGTAATAAAAATACCAAAAAATCTCTGGGAACCTTTTGGCTCTCAAAACCCAGCTTGGTTTAAATAAAAAAAGAAGTACCACAACAGCAAAACAAAAATCATTAGGTAAAGTGATGTTATAAATAATGCTGCTGAGAGATTTTTCTTTACAAGTAAATGTATGGACACATTCACAATACAAGGGCTTATAAATAGCTCTTCCAGCATTTTATCATCTTTCAATCACACTAACATAGAGTACGTATGCTTACTGCTTTATGGAATTATTTGTGCAAGAGATAGATGGGGAGCTAGAAAGTACGTTTGTTTTAAAGATATTACAGTGTGACTATCACTGTGACTGTGTTAGCAGACCTTGCTGGTTTAGGGTAGTAGCAATTACAGTGGTTACCTCTAACATGTTTTCTTTTTTTCCTGTCTTACTTTCTTCACTCCCATCCACTTGTAAAGTTAGACCTGGATTCTGTATTTGTAGCAAGTTGACTGTTGTAGAATAACTACATTAATATCCTTGAAGCCCCCAAATGTATTAGTGCTTTTTTCTTCAGATTATATGGTACATCTTTTTTTTCCTGTTTTAGAAAACAAAATTGAAAAAAAAGTGACCAGATAGAAAAAGTAGATATACATGTTGGTATCCCAGCAAATATCATTTCATCGTGTGATGATTTTTAGCTAGCCAGCCATTACAGAATTACTGTCCTGTGCATATGAAACGCTAAAATATAGCTTGGCATGAAGATTTTTTCAGGAGTTGCAATGTAATCAGGATTTCTTCTGAATTATTGGAAGAGTTTAATTGATGAAGTTTTTGTGAAGCCAGATAATGCTGAAGTCCTGTCCGCTGACTGAGGTGGGGAGCTGAATTTCAGTATAAGAAGAAAATGGAGTAGTAATTACCTTGGAATCACCCTGGAAAACCTAAAGATATCCTTTATTTCACATCACAGGGGCAGGGGTTGTTCTGATCTACATGAGAAATCTTGCATCCTGAAACACTTCACGCTGCAGCTCAGTGCAGATCCTTCTCTGAAGGACTCCACTGAGCTACTGCTGTTGTGGGTTTGGGAAGAAGGGGCGTGCTGGGCCCAAGGCTGACTGCTGTCCCACACAGTCCTGCCTGAGCCTAAGCAGTGGGGTTATAGATTAAAATAATACTGCTAAACTGCATCGCTGCAGTACTCATCACCACTGTGGAACCATTGGAAACTTCAAGAGCAACCCTGAACGTATTTGAAGTGGCTAGTATTTTCTCCATTACAAACTGAGATAAACTTAAGTTTTATAAAACTTTTACAAAACACAGTGATTTTGTTTTTTTTGTATTGCTTCAATTTGAAATACCAGTAATTTATTTTTAATCTGTATAATTCATATAAATAAATACTGTTTTAAAAGTTAGTCATAATCTAAAAATCACACATTTTCATTTTAAATAACATTGTAAAGAATTGCAAAACTGATTTTAAATGTAATTTCAAGTTATTAAATTTGTTGAAATTGATCCTTTTCCAAACAACGACAAAGAAAAGAGAAATAGAGAAAGTTTTCTCCAACATTTTTTCCAGTAAATTTATAATTAGAATTAGAACTTTAGAAAATCCTAATTCTAATTTCTAATTAGAAATTTAGCATAGAATACTGCTCTATCTCTAGAGCAGTAAAAACTAGAGTGAGAATTTTTATATTGACCATAGTTATCAGAAAGAAGTAAAGCACAATAGGCTGAACTCCTCTAAGATTGCCTAGGCAATTTGCTAAACCTTCATATGACTCTTCTACCTCATCTGCAGAAATGAGGCAACAGTTCCATTTCCAAGAGTGCCATGAGCATTAATCCATTGTTCCAGTACAAAGTAAATCTGGAGATTAAGAGTTGAAGCAGTTATAACTATCTCATGAACTAAAATGTTGTTTTTCACCTCAAATTATGGGAAAAAAGTAAATAAAATAAAAAAGGTAACATTCCTAAACTTTTGATCCTTATAAGAAGTTTTTCTATTCAGATGGGAACTGATATAACATGCTATCTTGCTGTGGCTTTGTATTTATAGTTATCAACTGTAAATGTTTTTACAAATATAAATAACATTATTTAAATAATTTGGAAGAAAAACAAATCTAAAATCTTAAATAGTTTTCTTCTTGGGATCTTAATGAGAAAGTGTCGGGTATCTACGCTGGATGCAATGGACTTTGTGGTTGCTCAGAACGTCGACTTTTCATTTTTCTGAGGTCAGAAGGTTAATATTTCTCATTTCGCTTGCAGGAGTCAGGGGTGGGAGGTATAAGGATAGTTGAAAAGTCTGCTTTTATTAACAGAATCCTGCATTTCTATACTCTATACTGGAAAACAGCTCTTACTATATGAAATAGTACCATGATCACCTATTAAAAGATTATTTTCTGTTCCATGATCAGATTATCACATGACTCTGAATCAAAGAAAAATACATGAAAAAAAAGTCTTAAAATCAATCATTGTCCTGGATCATTAGACTATTACAGAAATGACCAAACTCCTCAATTAATCTTGAAGAGGAATGAAATTGTGCACTGGACTGCAAGAATCCAGTAACAGTTTTGTACTTAGCTGAGCTCCTCTGCAGCATACAATGGATGGATTCATAATGGATCTGTACCCAAGCTCAGATATGAACAAAGACAAACAAACTTTTATTCTAGGTTGTCTACTAATTTTTTTGTTGGAAGATATTCCAAGTAAGCTACCCCTGCTTAGTATTGCATCTGCTATTTTGCATTCATGGAAGCTATGACTACATAAAGTAAAGAATATATGAAACAAAAGGCATACATTTCCTGGCAAGTCTCTTTTTCATATCCCAATTGTTTTTCTCTAAAAATACCCTCAAACTGAAAAAATTGAAAAGTAGACAGCCTCTGGTCCTTCTTTTTCTCTTTTCATCCATAATTGAGTGCCCAGCTACAACACACTGCATGCAAAAACTGTTTAAATCCTTTTGTGAAACACCTTTCCATATGGATATGCAGTTTAGCACAGAGCACGGCCTGTTGCAACGTGCAAGTAAATTTAATTTCTTGCAGAATTTATAGCATAAACTGACTATAATTATCTTGGGGGGGGAGGATAATTTAAAAACAAGTAAGGATGATCTTCTAATTTAGCAAAGTCTGGGTTTTCAGATAAGGAATCACATTTGAGCTCCATATGACTGTTAAATGTGCCAAATTAAAAATGCCAGAGATGTCTAATTCATGCTGCAGACTAGTGATAGTATACAGTCATTATGCCGGTTAGATGGAAACCATTCAAAGGGAAAATAAAACAGAGAGTAGGATGGTATATGAAGACCATTTTAACAGTGTGACAGAGGAGTATGATCCTATATTTTCCTATAGTATGGGAACTGCACAGCTTATTTTAAACTTAGTAAACAGAAGCTGCAACTATTTACCTTATGTTTCATATTCATCTTTGGAAAAGACCGAGGCTCAATGTTCTTATTTTCTTACTGATGAAACTGCAGCTGCCAAAATGGCGAAATACCACACTGGAAATCTCCTGCAAAGTTTATTAGAAAGCTTGGTGAGATTGTCCACCTTTGAGCTCTGTTACACAGCAGCACCACAACTCTGTAAATAAGCATCGTCTGCTGTACCAGCAATGGGACCTGAAAAGATGTCCACATAGAAGTTGTACCTAGGAAGGTCAAGGACTTTTGGATACTGTGTAGTGGCCCAGTCTGTTTTTCATAGAAATTTCCTAGATGAAATGCTTTGTGGAACATAGACTCTTTGTCCTTTTAAGACCTATGTGGAACCACAGAGAAGGAATGACAATAACAACACAAAGTCAGTCAATCATAGAATCATTATGCTTGGAAAGGACCTCCAAGATCATCAAGTGCAGTCGTCATCCCAGCATCTCCCTAACCACTAGACCATAGCCTCCAGTGCTACATCCACTCATTTTTTTAACACCTCCAGGGATGGTGGCACCACCACCTCCCTGGGCATTCTGTTCCGGTGCCCAACCACTCTCTCAGTAAAGAATTTCTTCCTAATATCTAATCTAAACCTCCCCTGATGCAACTTGAGGCCATTTGCTCTTGTCCTATCATTAGTAATCTGGGAGAAGAGACCAACACCAGCCTCACTACGACCTCCCTTTAAGTGGTTGTAGAGAGCAATAAGGTCTCCTCTCAGCCTCCTCTTCTCTAGACTAAACAACCCCAGTTCCTTCAGATGCTCTTCAAAAGGTATCTTTCCAGACCTCTCACCAGCCTCGTTAATTGTCACACAAATATCTCCCCACTGCACAAGATCTTTTCCAAATGGATTTTGGCTACTGTAATAGTATTGTACACTATAGTGTATGATAGTAATTGTAGTTCTAGATGAAAAAAGGATATGAGAGCTGTCATTATATGGATCGAATAACATCATGCCCAGAAGGCACAGGTGCCTCAGGGTGGTTTACACTATCTTCCCACACCTTAGCCTGAGACAAGGAAAGCTGTCCATTACACTGCATACATTTGTTTACTCAAGGGGAACCGGATCCTTAAAGGAACAGGAGAAATTATTAAACAAAAACTGCACTTGCCCTTGAAGCACTGCCTTTCTACTTCCCTAACTCTGGAAAGGAGCTTACTCCAAGCCTGTTTTGTATTTTAATCCATAGATATGCAAAGGAAACAGGAGTCTCGCTGCTGCTCCCTTGTTTTGAGGAGGTGTAGGAAGGCAGAAGGCACTCCATCTCGGTCATTGCCCCTGCCAGGGTCCCTCCTGTGAATTTCCCTGCTGGTTCCAGTGGTTTTAAGCTTCACTCCTCCCCATGGCAGTACCCACCTAAGCCATCGCTCACCTGTTACAATGGGGATCTGCCAGCCCCCCATCAGACTGAAGAGCAAAGAAAGCAAAAAAGAAACAAAACTGCAGAATCAACTAATAGTAATTTGAACGTGCACAGAATAAACTTTCTGTAGGTAATCTGTTTACCGGTTTGGGTTACTTTGTAGACCTAGCAGATCTCATGTAAAACAAGCATTTTACTGGTGATGATACACAGCTCTTGTATAAAGTGAGCAGATTAAACTGTTTATGTTCAACTGCTGCAAATACTCCAGAAATCGATGTCAGTGTCAGAAACCTTATTAGGTTTCAGAAGAGGTAGGAAAGCTTCAGCCTAATCACAAGATAGGAGGTCTTCAGGCTTTTGAGAATGACATCTGAAGGGCATTTAGATTGTTTTCTATAAAAGGAAAGGGCAAATTTCCAGTACATATATAATCATTGGTAGCATTTATGTTGTCATCCTCTCTAAAGCGGTAACAAAGTGCACAAGTGGTGGATGATTAGAGAGGTCAGTGAAGTGCTCCATTCAGCTGTAATTGTAGAGTTTTTTAAAATTCTTTTGACATCAGAAAATACCGTATGTTTTTTTAACCTAGCTTTTTGCTATGATTAGTTAATTCGTGCAAAATCAGGGAAGAAACAGAATGGCAAATTAAAAGCACTGAAACAAGAATGTAATTTTGCAGTAGCAATAAGTAATCAGAAAAATCAGTTCACTGTAAAATTACTGCTACCTGCCAATGCTTAACTCCACATGCACAAGAGCTCAGCAAATTTTTGTTTAAAATACTACCACCTTGGAGATCTGGAAAGTGGTTTGAAAGAAGCACTGCCCCATTGCTGCCCCAAAAGTACACATTTGCTGATGCTGCAATCTATATTCTCACTTTCCCTGCTCCACCTAGAACACCTCACAAGATTTTCTTATCTCACATAGAAAATCTGAATACAATGTTTTATTTAATTAACATAATATAAAACTATCATTGCTGTATAAACTCTGCCAATATTCCTACTGAGAAAGTGATGCAACTTCTTTCTCTCCAGTAGTATTTGAAAACAAGTTATGTTTTCCATTTCATCATTTTTCTGGCCAAGTCTCTCAGTTTTGAGTAATGAGTGGACATATTCTTTCTAATTTTGAAGCAAATTTACATTAGAGCATAACCACCTAGTTAAAATTAAAATATGTTCTGCCACTGACCAAATAGTTCTCATTTCAGTAATATCCTTTGAAATACAGAATAATTTCAATTACTCATAGTTGGTTAAAAGTGTGAGTGGAGGTTTCAGTCCAGGGATAAGGGTAACAAACCACATTGGACATTGTCCATCACACCAAGTGGAAGACTACTCTTTCACAAAAATATGAAGCTGAAATAGAGAGAATACGTGGCAGAAAGGACATAGAGTTGAGGAAATGAAGAGACAGTCCTGTGCTGACTTTCCAGTGTGAAGGAAAGAAAAAAAGACATTCTGATGACCACAAGCTTAAATTTTATGTAAATTGCATGATTCCAGAACATGAGGGATGCAACTGTTGGCATACTGTAACTCAAAGGAGAAAAAATAAAAATCTTTATAGCAGGCTCAGGTGTAGCTTAGAATTAATTTCAGGAAAATGTCTCTATAATACGGTCCTGTTCACATATCGGTTACACATTCAGAGCTATATCTGAATGATTTGTCATGTGAACTTCATGCTAGTCAGATATGATGTTGAACATAGCAGGTTGTTACTTTGACATGAAAGGACACTTTCCCTTCAGTGCACCTAAGTTTTAGCATTGGGATTTTGTCACTGTTGAAGGAGAATGAGGTAGTTCAACTGATCCTCAGATGAACATATCTTTCATTTCAAATGTGATGGCAATTAATGTTTGTAGTCATTTTAATTCTTGAACAAATGGTTGTTCGCTTGCCATCAGCAACCATTAGGGTGGGGTCATAAGCTCTCTGGAGAGTTAATATTGCTTTCTTGAGTTTTATGCTATTTTGTTTTAGGGCATCTTTTTCTCAAAGATATTTATTCTCCTGTTCACGGTTTCTACAGAAGTCCGGGAAAAGTTTTTAAATGTTGATGTCTTGCCTACTGCAGGATTTTCGAAGGAAATTGTGAATCCTTTGACTATGCAAGTACATAGCACAAGGTTTTGGGGGGGGTTTGCCCCCCCTGTGTCTATGTCCTTATTTGTTACATTCTCTTTTTACAGTGTGTGAGGTCAACGGCAATGCCTTATATATGAAAAGACTGATGGAAGAAGCAGCTGCAAATTAATGCTGTGACCACTGAAATACATAGCAAAATTCATACCAGCATCAGAGGCAGCAAGAATAAGCTTTAGGAAATTATTCAGATCTCTCTGAAGTCCTTCCAAAGGCAATTCTGTTGTTTCAGTTGGTGGAAATGTGTTTTTTCCTTATCTCATATAGTAAGCGTTATACTTCTGCATGAGACATTTTACATGTGTTACTCATCAAAAAGGGAGAACCAGGTACAGACGGTTATGTCTAGGTTGATCTTAGTTTAGTTGAAGTTCAGATCCAGTGTTTCGAAGTAGAAAGAAAAAATAGCTTTTTCTGTGAAGCAAAACAGACAGTAGGTACACACAGCTGAGAATACCCAACAGGAGTATTTTGCATTATCTAACTAGAACAGGATCTCTCAGAATCATATAGAAGCAGCAGCTTGTGTTCTTGTACAGTATACTCCATTAAAAAGCAGATTAACCAGACCCTAATACATATATCCTAATTGTAGACAGCATAGTAGCTAGTCCCTTTTGGTCTTTGTGTCAATTGTTTTTTTCTCATTTAAAGAAAAAAAAAAAGGTGAGGGGGATGGGGGATGGTTCTTGCACATTCCTCCAAGTCTTAATTATAACTTCTCCCTCATATGATATTATAACTTCTCCCTCATATATAGCAGTCCTGATAGTATGCCAGTCCTCTTAATTCTGCACTTTCATACAATCTCCTTTTCAAAATAAATGGAAAGCTACAAAGCTTCCAGCAGTATTAAATTCTGCATAGACATTCACTTGCTCTAAAGGATGTTCGTTCCAGATTTTTGATGATTTATACTCTCTTCTAAGACACTGCTGTAGTTTCCATAGTAAATGGTCTTTGATTTAGCTCATGGTTATCAATTAAAAAACACCTGAAACACAGCAGTGCTTCATACGTTGTTTATCAACTATTTGCCTGTGACACAAGAACTACTGGTGAAAGGAAAGATGACTTTAAGTACGTTTATTTTCATGCCTGTGCATTCAAGCTGTTTACCTTGTAGAAAAATTAGATGTCCTAAAGCTGATATATGTGACTGACACTGTTAAAGACAGAGTGATTTCAGACATTTTCTGTCTGGTTTGCAGTAGAGGTGACCTCACCTGGTGGCAGCTATCATGTTGTTGTTTCCAGAGATCTTTGCTTTATGCTCTATTCCTTTGCAGGTTCATGGGTCTGCAGTAATCACAACTTACTTTAAAGTTGTCCACTCCATAGTCTACACATCCTCAGTCTACTGAGAATAGATTTAAGTACCTCTGAGGTGTGAACACAAATGAAATCTGAATCCAAATATTTCACCTTTTATTTTTGCAGCCAGACCCTGCGGGCAGAGATATCTCCATCCGACCAATCTTGGAGCACTGCGAAAACACTCACATGACAATTTGGCTTGGGATTGTCTATGCTTATAAAGGGCTGCTGATGGTAAGCATATCTTGTTCTGCGCAACACTATCTTTAAGGTGCTATTTACTGATAGGCATGAACTGAATTATATTTGCTTTCCTGGTGGCTGGGAGTGAGTTTAAAACTTCCTTTAGTACGTCTTTTATAATTGAACCTGTTCTAAAGTTCATTAAGTGGTAACATGTGGATATATGTATACATAAAATAAATAAGACCAAAAATTAAAATTTATTTTTAAATTAATTAAAATTAATGAATTAATTAATAGAGCTTAAGCTGAATACCATAGATATACCGCAAACCAAGAAGTTCAGTATTGAAAAGATGGGTCTATGAAAGAGACAATTGTATAAATAAAGAAGCACAATCATCTGAACTCCTTTAGGTTCTTCAGAAAGGTGGCACTAGGTTATTCTAGATGTTTGCCTCTGAGTTGCCAATGTCCTTTGGGAACAGTCTCAGGACTAACTGGGAGCCTAAATCGAAATAACCTTTTTGTCACTAAGGCCCATCTCCACAAAAGGATTTAGTTACTAACATGGGCCTCAGGAGCCAGGAATCCTGAACTTTGATAGCTTCAAATAAAAAAAAAAACCCTGTAAAGGTGATTATTAGTGGTTAAAAACTCCTAAGCATGAAGGTTTTAAAAATATCTGATTTTGACAGTACTGACCAGCTGAACACCTATCTTGAGTTAAGCCCCATCTGGATCCTAAACCTAGATAAATATTAGTTTACACTGCCCAAAGGGTTCTATCTGTTCATTGGGACACCCCTGAAAGACTGGGTCAGCTGCTTCCAGGAGGTGTGGTTGGTGCTGCTGGCCTGGGGAAAGATGAGGAGGGGGAGTTGCTGTTGCCTGGAGTACTCATCTTCCCTCTCCATAGCAAATGACTGCTCTGCTGGGCTGCAGAGTCCTGCTGCTTTTCATGCTGCTTTTTGCAGGCTGAAAGATCTTTAAATATGTAATATGAAGTTCAACAGGAAGGGATGAGAGGTTTTTTTTTTATTCTAAATAGTAGCTCTGTGGTCAGACTGGTCTGCCTTCAGGCAGAGAAGACACTAGCACAAAGTGTCTCCAGTTCCTGGGTGAGAACTCTTGATACTGAAGTTACTAGCCAGAAGGAAGCCATCCCATCTTCCAACTGAAAAAGGGCAAAAAAAGGCAACTTCAGGTTGAGATGCCTATTTTTCAGAAAATATCCAAGCAGGCTGTGAAATCAAGATCTAAGACATATCTGATCACCTTGAAGGGATCAGAAATTAGGAGATATTGCACATCTCAGCATGCCTTACTGGGCAGCTCTGGGTGGCTTGGGATTCACAGTAACCTCAACATGTAGCAGAGCATCAAGGGATTTGTGTTTTGAAGGCAAGGACACCACAAGTTAGGAGCTGTGACATGGACCAGCACTGGGGCCACAGTTTAACAGTAAGATAAAACTGTCCATTGTCATAAAGAATTATGCAAAAACACAGCACACCACCCAAAATTGTACCAGTTCATTGTATGTGGAGCTTCTTTGCAAACCAATTAACAAAAAACGGAGTAAGGAGGGTTCCTTCACACTGGTATTGGGTCTGGCTGAGCTGGAGTTGGTTTTTTCCCCATCCCTTTTTGAGTATATTACTTTATTACTGGTTTGACGTATCTGTCAATAAATTCTTGCTCTTCACTTGGGAGAGTATTTTTAACTTTGTATATTTAATTTAACAAGATTTTTCTTAGATACTTTGTTAAAAGGAGCAATGTTTTCCATGCTTCTATTACTTTTCCAGTCTCCTTGTGTAGAAATTTTGAACAGTTCATTCTGTGTTCTTCCAGATAAAATTTGCCAGTGTTCCTTCTACAAATGCTTAAGACGTTTTTCTCTGTGGTTCTGTTTGAAAAGTAAACAAGTAAATGTGTTTGGTTCACTTAGAACAGTAGGCGTTGGAACAGGCTGCCCAGGGAGATGGTGGAGTCACCATCCCTGAAGGTGTTCAAAAACTGAGTAGATGTAGCACTTCAGGACATGGTCTAGTGGCCAGGGAGGTGTTGGGATGAAGGTTGGACTTGATGATCCTGAAAGTCTTTTCCAACCTTAATGATTCTATGATTCTATGAAATAAAACAAATCCTATTAAAATTCCTTTAAAACTACTGAAGGATACAGACAAATGGTGGGTTGTTGTGGGTTTGGGGTTGGTTTTGGTTGTGTTTTTTTCAAAAATAACTTCCATAATGTTTTCAGTTAAAGATTAAAGAGGGAAAATGACATTATATGTTTAAAAAATCCAGTCTTGGGTAATTTTCTTTGAAGTTTCTTTCACATTTGAGTCATGCTGGACAGCAATCAAACTGCATTGGTTCTCACTAGTCCTTTGCCCTAGCCTGGTTTGTTGGCATGTCTGTTGGACTGTTTTCTACAAGATACGTGACTCAGTTTGTTTAAGTTTGCAAATGCCATTTGGGATTACTCACTATACTTATTTCAGGCATGTAGTGTTTCATAACCATGAGTGAAATATACACTTTTTATTACTCCAGTACCCTTTTATCACACAAATCACTACATATGAAAAAGGAAGATGCTCTTCTGAATCACTTAAATAATTGCTATGGTGAGTTATATGGGGACAACAGGATTGATGCATTTTATCTCATCACCAAAGATGTTTCTGTACGCCACACGTATTTTGCCTTCAGAACAGTGCCCGGAACCTCTTTACTATGTCATTTCAGAAAAGTTTATCTAATATGAAATTCTACAGTTTGTAATAATAGAATACTTATCTCTGATTTAATATACTTTATACTAAAGAGGTAGTATAAATAATTACAGTACAGTGCAATATTTAAGGTGAAATGGCTCAATGGTTTACTCAGGGCAAAATTATTACAGTGACCCTTCGCTGTCTCAAACTGAGAACACAGGAAAAAATGGGTTAACCTAGAAGTGTATGTTTCTTTTTTGGCTTGAAGATATAAAGCAATACTATCCATTCTGATGACAAATGCACTGATGCAGTGAATAAATCACTCAGGGTAGGGTAGCGCACAGAAAGGCAGGAAAGGGCAGGGAAGGCAAGGCAAGACAAAATAAGGGAAGGCATTACTCACCAGAATACACAGGTTCATTCTATATTAAAGTAAGCAAACATTGAAAGTCAGATTCACAATTCTTTGCTTGCCTTTGAAGGGATGTGAGGAAATACTTACTAATTGCATGAATGCTTCTCAGTTATTGGATTCAGCTTCATCAGGACTGGTGACCAGAGAATAATAGGAAGATGACCATCCTAAATCTTGCCTTTGTCACTGACTGAGTCCCACCATATGCACAGGATTCAGGTTTTTTCACATCTCAGGTTCAGCTATTAAAAGGCTGCATACAAGTTCAAGGTCTGTCTGTGTGTATATGGTGACCATCAGTTGCAGTATGTCTAGCTTTTGATTTCTGATGATGTAGAAGTGGTTGAAAAGTACCTTTATTTTGTATATTCCAAGAGATTATAGAAATGACACCATCTTAAACTTGCCAGTGGAGCATTATTAGTGAGTGTACTAACATCTTTCTGAGGGGTAAGAATTATTTTTCTGATCTCAGCTAGAACAATACCAGATTAAGGATGGATTACACTCGAGCACTTTGCTTATTAACTACATACATTAGAACTGTCTACAGTTTGTTTCTTCTCTTCCAGGTAATGTGTTTAATTAATATTAGACTCAAGGTGTACGGATGTTGGAAGTTTCATTTTGTTGTTGACGTATAATTACAGTTACCTGTTATTCAGCTACTGAAAAACAGGCTTTCAAGGGCCAAGGTGTATTTTCAGTTTGGCTGTTATTCTGTATATCAAGTCCTACTTTTACCTTGTAAGTGTTAATTGAGGGATTTTAAAGCTATAACTAATATTGACAACTTCTGATACACAGTTTTTAACATATGGTCCTTGGATGACCTTGCTAAGGATGAAAACATCAGCATTTCATGGTGGAGGTGACAGGAAAAACTGATGCATAAACATCATGGGGCTTGGTAAAGCTCACTATGAATAAGAAATTTAATTCCTTCTAATGATTCATATTTCAGCATTCTGTTTTGGTCATTATAGTTGGCATACTGCACAACACAGCTCCGTAACTGATTTATGAAGACAATAAAGTATTAATTCAACTAAAATGTATCTTTGGGATTATGCTTAATCTTGATTCAAGGCTGAAAGAATCCTCTGCTTTCCGAGGCTCTCTAATCACTAAGCTGAATTTGTCTAGCTCTGACCTCAAAACCTTGAATTTTGGTGAGTCTTTCATATATGTCATACCTCTTTCTCTAAATTGACCTGATAACGCCTTTATTTCTAGGCAAACTACCCTGAGTTTGGCCAAATTTCTATGACTTTTCTAAAAAACCTTACTGTTTTATGAAAATGACATCTATTAATTGTTTACCATTCTCCACCTTTGCTTCCTCTACATCATTTTCAGCCACAATGTTATAACCTCCTTCAAGTCAAAGTGAAAATATGGGACAACATTAGGTTAGGATTTTTTGGAAACCTATCCTTTTTTCAGTAGCTTCTCATTAACAGTTACACATTGCGATCTATCACCTAGATTTCAATCAGTTTAAATTTGTTGTGTTTCTTTTATAACATGCTATTTTAAAAAAACAATACCATGCAGTATTAAGAGAAACGCTACTGAGAAATCTAAGTTGCATAAATGTGATTATCTTTATTCAGTCTTGCAATCTCATTGAAAAAATAATCACATGTTGAATTATATCGCTAACTTTTTTTTTGTCATTTATTGCCTGAGTTCATGTATCAGCCATCTCATTGATTTGCTTAGGATAGAAATTACCCTAATAGCTCTGTAATCACTGAAGATGTTCCACTTTCCCTTTTCCCATATGGCCTCTTAATATCTTAAGCGGAGCTTTGCCAGAATTCCAATAGATGTCAACAAGTCCAGCAGTCCAGACAACTTCTAAATCAATTCCTAAAACTCCTGCATGCAAGATACCAGATCTCTCTGATTACAACAGTTTGTCCGGGTGGTGTTTTCAAGACCTCTCTTGTTGCTGGAATAATCTGCATTTCACTGTTTTCCCAAGATGTGAAAGCATTGCTCTGTCTCTATATAAATACAGGACAAAAATATTCATTAAACATAGCTTATCATGCATTGTTACTATTGAATTTGTCATCTTCCAAGGAATGAATCATTTTTAGGATTCCTTTTTCTCCCCACACATTTTTAGAAATCCTGATGAATTCTGTTATTGCTGCTAGCCATTTATTTTCTAATATATATTTGTCACTATCAGTATCTTATAACTTTAACTCGTAATCATTATTATGAATGTCCTCTTTTTAACCTTTGTTACATTCTGTAGTCTTCAGCCAATTTTATTTCTTGCCTGTTTTAAATTCAACAACATCCAAAACAAATTTTAAGTTAAGGAGAGCTTCTTTACACTTTGAAGCTTAGGGCAGATCATTTACAGCACATAACCCAAACATCTTTCAGTTGCTGTTTGTAAAATTCCTGTTGCTTTACCCTACTCCCTTCTCCAATAGCTTCCTTCACTTGGATGGCTAATTCATAAATGTTACTTTTCCAATGTTTTCATGCATTTGGAGGTAAATTTGCGAAGAGTTACATACCATGATTTAGAGTTTGGGCTTCAACCAGTGCCCAGTGGCACAGTCTTCAGTCAGCACCTGGTGCCCCTGCCATGGTGGGCGAGAGGGGAGAGCATCTTGGCTGGGGTACATGGTCCTCACTAGCCTGAAATCCCACTTCTCTGAGCTCCAGCAGAGGCAGGTTGTGTAAGAGGCACCAGTGAGCAATGCCCAGCCAGAGTCCAGGCAGCTGTTAGCATGCACAGAAGCAGACACTTGGGCACTAACAGTGTTCAGGCACCTACAGATGATACTGAGGGACAGCCTGACCATCCTTGCTGGATGTAGCTTCCCAGTACAACCTCAGGTGCTTAAGCCCCTTCTGTACATCTGGCCCAGGAGCTGCTTATGAGCAGTACAACTGTGGTGTGTAACATGTGCTTATCATTTTTACTGTTTTACTATATTTACTCAATATAAACTGGATATAAAGAATCTTTTTTTTTGCTCTGAGGGAAGAGAAGTAGTGGAGCACGTTGCCCTGAGAGACTGATCTGCTTTCATCCTTGGAAGGTTTCAAGACCAGACTGGATGAAGTTATGAGCAGCCTGGCCTGACCTCGCAGCTGAGCCTGCATTTTGAGCAGGAGTTTGCTTTCCTTGACTTGATGATTTCCTCAAGTCCCTCCCAATTATCTTATGATACCATATCAACAATATTTCTATTCTTAATTAAACACTTTATCAAATTCATAAATTCTGTGTAGAAAAATTGAATAATCTCCAGACAATTTTTCTATGTTAAAATTCCTAATAATTTTCTGAAAATACCTTCAATTTTTAACACACATTTTTTCCTAATTCCCTTCATGATTGAAAAGAATACTCAGAAGAAGGGATTGATATCTTCTCAATTAATTTGCAGTATTCTGACTTATATTTATGGTGGGTTTAGCACCAACCAATCGTCCCATCTTACAATCATTAGAGAGGAAGACAGTTAAGCTTTGTGGTGGGGGAAGGTATAGTGGTACCAGATATTTGTTATATCTTGAATAAAACATTGACAGCATTTTAGCATCAAAACAGAAGCTACCATATGGTTTTGTAGCATAAATTTTTCCCTATTATGACCATAAGGAAACTTCAAATATGTACTTGAAATATTGCAGATACTGACATACACCCTTACATTTCTCTCGGCATCAATTTTTATATAGCAGAAATAGATTTTGTTCAATCATTTTACAGTATTGTAATTGTCTGTGGTAATCTTATGCCAGAGGTTACATAAAGTTATTCCAAATAGATGTTTGCTGATAACCAGTTGCTTATTTGTTCCAACTTAGTTACTATAATGTGTGTCATGACCAAGCAGAATTTTCACAGAAGAAAGATAAATACAGTCTGAATAGAAAGAAGGGAATATATTTTATTAACCTGTTGATTTGGGAGGCTGAAGTATAACGTGGAAAATTTAGTCTGGATGCATGTTAATGTCCATAGCTTTGTGCTGCTGCTCTTCCATCTTGCCCTTGGCAGGACGAAATTGCCCTACAGCATAAAGGGCTTTGCCAAGACCTTTGCAAAAAAAGGCCTTCAACTGAACAGCTGAATTTCCTATCTTGCAATTTAAAAAAATATTTAGCTATTATTCTAATTTGCAATAGAAATATTAAGTTTCCCTTTAGTACTGGCTATCCAGAGCAGTTCTGTGAAAATGAACTAAATACACAGCTGACTTATAGCAGATCAGAGGAGTGTGTGATGGTTTTAACATCACATTGTACTGACTGTAAAGGTAGAAGACCTATGAGGGTATAGTTTGTCTTTCAGTTTGCTAACCTTACTTGGTGTGCTGGCAGTTAGAAAAAATCACTCTTCTATGCATCTCCCTAAAAACTGCTCAGTATGTTTTGCTGCCCAGTTGTGCAGTGAAAACTTGGAAAATCAAAATTCTTTTATTTTGTTTTTTAGTTTTGAAAATTGTCATTTAAAAAAATCTACAGGCGTTTCACTGAAATAAAAAACGTGCCTATGTCTGTCATGATCTGCATTTAATGAATGAACATGAGTAGGGAAACTCACAACTCCAGCTTCACTGTTACTTCAGGCTGAGAGGTCTTTACAGGCCAGAGTCCAAAACTGCCTTTGTTTCAAGGGGTGGCAGGATGGGAAATCTCCCAATAATCTAGCTAGGGGGAAAGAAAAAAAAAAACAAAACAAAACCACAAACAAAAACCAAACACTAAACCCCCAAACAAACAAAGTAAATATCCCCAGATGCAAGACCTTTGAAGTAGAGGCTTGTTTTTGTTCTTTCATGCAGCACAGCAGGGCTGTGATCCACAAGCAGCTCAGTGAGTGCTACTACAATACGGTAATTAGCTGCAAAGCTGCAGCCTGGTCCAGTACAAAATCTTTCCAAAAACCATACCCTCTAGTTATTTGAAAGCTTGGCTTCTGACAAGATCAGAGACTTTTCTTCTGGTATTTCTCTGCTCTTGTCTGATATAAAAACAATAATTTTCTTTCTTTGTCTTTCTTTCCTAATACTGCTCATAACCCATGTTCGAAGTATAAGCAGACATGGCTTTGAAATGAAACATATAGACAACATGGTTTAAGGGCAATACAGGACACAAGGGAATATAGGAGGATAAATAATTTCCTCCTGTCATCTGCCAGTCTGTGCAGTCCAATAGCAAATTAGGCACTTGTTTGTATTAATGTATGTTGTGTACCAGTATGCAGTTGTTACTGTGTTTAGCCGTAATTCTGATGAAAAAGATTTAAAATGAACTAGCTAGCAGAGTTTTGAAAAGGTGTTAAATGTTTTCCAGATTTTTTCAGGTAAAAACAGGTCTATTGTATTCCTAGCTATCACAATTTGGTCAGTACAAGATTTTTACAAATTATAGTTTGTAAATACAAATATTGTATTCCCCATGGTCCTGTTATCCCTCTAAGACTTTAATACAGTTCTCTTAGTGACTAGAATTCTATCTTTAGTCACAGCGGTATAATCCTGTTGTCTTCAGATACCATTTTCCCCAAATTTATACAACAGTGTCTCACAGCCTTTCTAGGTGCACTGACAACACAGACTAAACCCACCATATCAACTGCTACAAAGATAATACTCTAAATCAGTGTAGTTTCAAATGGAAGCTGCCAGCCCTCAAACAAACCAATCATGCTTGTACAGCCCATAACATCAGAGAAAACCCAAACCAACCTTTAATGACACTTTCTACATGAACAAGATACACATCTTAGTAGACCAAAATGGAAAAAGGCTTTAAGTTAAAGACTAACGATGTAGGAAGACTTCCTAGTTGCATTCCCAATGTGTCTTTGGTTGAGCTTTTCAATGGAACTTAAAATAGTCCATTAGACATAACAGTAGACTATTGTGCTCCTTCAGTTTTAGATAACTGCTTTCTATAGAAGAATGCAGAGTCCTAAATTATTCCAACTCCTGTGATGCACAGGATCCATCAGGAGCCTCAAGATGGGAACTGTAACTGTCAGCAGGGAGTTGCCTAAGCAAGAGGGTATAAAACAGTGGGGACAGATGTGTCCTACCCCTCTCCGAATATAGCACATTAACAGTGCTAAGAGCCACCTGCCTCCATCCTGATGTGTTCATGATCACCTTCTCTAAAGATTATTGAACTAAAATTCTCAGCAGAGATCAGAACATGCATCCCATGCAAGTACCCAAGTAATTAAGACAGTCAGTCTCTCATTACATCAAATCTAACAGCTCTGAAAGAAGTTTGAGAGCTCCTTCTGAAGATAACTTCTACTCTGGGGCTAGGGAGCATATCTCAGGCAAAATTTGAAAATATGCCATGTTTTCCAAACATGAAGCTATGCAATGGCTACCACCAGCATCACTGTCTTGAATAAAGATGTCTGCTGCTGTATTTTGTTGGAACGTGTCCAGAGGAGAGCCACAAAAATGATTAGAGGGCTGGAGCACCTCTCCTATGAAGACACGCTGAGAGAGTTGGGGCTGTTCAGCCTGGAGAAGAGAAGGCTCTGGGGGGACCTTATAGTGAACTTCCGGTGCCTGAAAGGGGCCTATAAGAAGGCAGAAGGAGATCTGCCCTCAAGGGTCTGTAGCAGCAGGACAAGGGGTAATGGTTTTAAGCTAGAAAAGGGTAGATTTAGGTTAGACGTTAGGAAGAAGTTCTTTAATATGAGGGTGGTTGATCACTGGAACAGGTTGCCCAGAGAGGTGGTGGAAGCCCCATCCCTGGAGTCATTCAAGGTCAGGCTTGATGGGGCTGTGGGCAACCTGACCTAGTTAGAGATGTCCCTGCTTATTGTAGGGTGGTTGGCCTAGATGGCTTTTAGAGGTCCCTTACAATCCAATACATTCTATGATTCTATGATTTTGTCTGGGGCCCAAGCCAGTAGACACAGCCTTTACTAGCTTGAGGCCTCTAGGAGAAACAGGAGGAGAGACAGCTGTGTTGCAAATCCCAGCAGGTAGCCTTAAATATCAACTAGTCCTTAAATTGCACAGCAGTCTCAAGACTTAGGTGTGCCCAAGCATAATAAGAAACATGATTTACATAACTGGGGAAGATTAATGTTTAAAGTTTAAGTACCAGGACTGAGTCCATGATCTAAGAGTCCATGTTTTTAAGTGGAGCTTGTAAGTTTCCTATTCAAAAATTGTCAAGGAATCGTGGAAATCTGGACCTCTCACTAGCAATGTCTGCATCTCATTCCTCAATCAAGCCATTTTAGGGATTTTTGTAGTCAGAAAAGTGAATCTTTCATTTGTGCAGATTGGCTGAGCCTCAGGAAGAGGGACAGTAAGAACGGCAGACATCCGTAGCAGGCAAACAAGGAGCAACTCTGTGATCACCACTGTCCTGGCAGCAGACTGCAGAAAACTCTTAGCTTTTATCCATGTCTGACTCTCAAAGATGAGCTGTGACTTTTAGAAAAGGAAAGCTCTCTTTCTGAGGCAAGCATATTACAAAAGATGCCAATAAAAATTAAAAACAATGCTCTCAATTTGGGTAGTGCATCATTCTGAGGAAACCCACTTGCTGCAAGAGCCTCTCCCTTTCTTTAGTTATCATATAAATAAAAATCTTCCTTTCATCTGGAAGATGCTTAACCATTTTCCATGCTGTTCTCAATTATAAATGAGAATGGGCCAAACCATAACCCCCACAACACTGTTCAAATGATCTTTTTCCATTATAATTGATATTTTAGATGGCTTTATAACTGCCTCAGCTATAAATTCATGCCCATTATTTGGAGTAAGTGCTGGTCTCATTTAAGTATGTTGGCTGTATTCCCAGAATAATGCTTTTGGAAGGGAATCTGTTCATACTGGGGGGAGTGAGGGAGAGTGAGGGATGACCTACAACCCTAAAAATCTCATTAATAGTTAATTGTAGCGGGACAAGATAGAAATCTTCTCTGTAGTTAATCAGGGTCTCATCCCTCTGAAAACATGACATGGACATACACAAAGGGATTCCTTCTAATCCTCAAACCAGTTCAGCCAAGACCAGCCTGTTTGTCAGTTCAGGGGCTGGCAAAGTCCTGAGCTGCACAGCACCAGGAGTGTAGAACAGGCGACCACTGAGATGGTGGAGTGTCTGGGAGGAATAGGTTTCCTGAAAAAAGATATCACCACTATATGTCCTCAGTGCAGCCAGGTCAATGCAGTGGATGATTAGCTTCTGCAGAGCCTGTAAAGGAGCCTATATATTCCCTGCTCCATGTGTGCACAGTGCACCCAACAGCAGAGGAGTGCCGCCTGTGCTCTTCCTTGTTGGAAGTATCATCTTGGTTACCTGAGGAGCTCTGAGAATATGTTAAGGGATGAGCTGCTTCTCTGGCACAAAGCTATCCAGCTTGATAAACAGCTTACCCATCTCAACTGCCCTATTTGAATAGCTCTGAGACTTGTCTCTGCTGCAGGTAGCTGTCTACGTATGCTTTGTCCCCTCAAGAGCAGCCCCCTCCCATGCTCTGCCTGCAGCAGCCACTACTTTTCTTCCTGCACTTCTTAGGTTGCTGGGAAGGGCGGAGGAAGAGGCAGGGGACCCGGGGTGAGGTGAGAGCATTAGTCCTACTACAGGAGGGGTAAAACAGAAGGACAAGGAGGCAAGGGAGTGCCCCAGATAGGACCATGTTCTGCAGAAGCATGTGGAGAGGACAAGGTGTGAATGCTGCAAGGAAGACTTGTGTACAAATTGCAAGGGCAACTGCTGCTGCTGTTGCTGGGAAGGGCCACCCCTGCCTGTGCATCTTGATACAGATTGGGGCAGCGATGGCAGCATTGGAAAGTGGGTGACCAAGGAGCTTGCCTGGACTAGGCAGGACCTCCAGCCTGCCACACTCCATGGGCTGACAGTAGATGCCTAATCCACCAAAGCCTTCCAGCCAGGTCTGCTCATGAACATGTGGCAGGGTAACATATGGGCTGTAGGCAAGAGAATGAAATAATCTATCAGACAAGCTCAGCAGCAGGAGGGCAGGGCTGGCAGTTCGGCAGTAAGTCCCGGTTTGAAGTCCCTGGATGAGTAGGTAGGTGGCTGTGGCCTGGTAGTGTCTGTGGGAGTGCAAAGCAGCTGAGTCACAAGTGGTTAGGCTTGTTGCCATTGTCAGCTGAAATAAAAACTAAGCAAATAATCAAGGAAATTTGCGGTTATTAATGTCCAGGTTTTACTACAGTTGAAACCACGTAAAGGCAAAACCAAGTTTGTACAGCAAACATAAATCTGTCAGTTCCCAACTCTCTTGTCCTCGTCCGCCAGGCAAAGAGTGTTCTTCTGATCTAGGTTATTTGCCTTTGAAATTGTTAATGTTTTTTTTTTCCCCACAGTAAAAAAGCAGAAGGTAAATTTTTACTAGACAACTGCAATTATTCCCCAAATGGCATCATCATAGACCTCTAATTTCCTGGATTACCACATGGATTTCAGTTGTATAAAAGAGATTATCTCCCTGGCATGGCAGTGGGCAAATGTGATGGTCTAGGAGGAAGGGTACAAAGGTTGATGGGAGTGCACTTTTTTTCTTCTGGTCCATCCCTACAGAGTGATCAGAAAAAGCTAGAAAACATAGAAACCATGTCTTGGGGTCTTAAGTGATGGCTCCTCTCTGTGTCCTTCCCTTCCCACAAGTACCATCTGCTGCCTGCCATTCTTCCCAGGCTACCATAGGCTCCTACCAGGCTTTGCCTAGACTATAGGCTGGGTTATCTGTTTACAACCTCTTGAGTTCATTTATGGTCTTACTGCATTGCCAGAATTTCTCTGAGGAAAACAAGAGAAGGAAAATAATTGTTTGTAGAAGCTCATGTTGTAGAAAAATCTAATTAAATTTCAAGGGATGAAGGCAGCTTCCCTACACTAAGGACTTTCCTCTTCAGAATTGCAAAAGCCTATTGCAGATAATAAAGTGGCTAAAAATTAAAAATACACCAAAGAAAAAAGCAAATAAAAATTGCCACAGGAATGTTTTATGCCAGAAATCATTAGACAACTGCAATTGAAAGGTCATTACCAACTCTCACTATAATAAAAGACATTATAATTGCAATCAGAACAACTAGGGTGACACTTTCTACATTATATATTTGTCTCCCATGGGACTCATCTTGCCACTGCTGTTTATTAATGTATGTGATAATCATACAACAAATGATTGGATTGATAAGAGTATATTGAGAACAACTACTAAAAATAGCTAGAAGAACAATGCACATTGTATCTTCAGTGGAATCTTTGAAAACAAACAGGAAGTACTGTTTTCAAAACTTACTAAAAATATAAAATAGAGATAGCCATAGTGTTTAGAGCAATTAGTTCCCATCATGACTGATTCCAGTTTCACATTTTTCTTGTGAGAGCAGGAAGCAAAACAAACCACACAGGTAATTCAGGCAATTAGATCTTGGGTAAAAGGTAGGTATATCTGTGCATTGTAATATCATGTATATTTGTCAAGTTAGAAAAGATACCAGCTTTAAATTAATGCTTTTTCTGGATGTCAGTCAATCCCTCTTATAATTATCATCTTTTTTCCTTCTTTCACCATTTCAGTTATTTGGGTGTTTCCTAGCCTGGGAGACACGAAACGTCAGCATTCCTGCTTTGAATGATAGCAAGTACATCGGAATGAGTGTATACAACGTGGGGATAATGTGCATTATTGGCGCTGCTGTTTCATTCCTTACTCGGGACCAACCCAATGTGCAGTTCTGTATCGTTGCTTTAGTCATAATTTTCTGCAGCACAATAACACTCTGCCTTGTGTTTGTACCTAAGGTAGGTGAATTTGTTTAGCATGGGTCTGGATTTTTTTCCTTCTGTTCTGTAATTGTGATTTAATATGTAAAAGTTAATTGCCTTTTCAAGTACAGGGGATGTGCGTGAATTCTAAACCAAGCCCATCTATAATCTCTCTGTATCCTGAGAGGAAAAACAAGCTTCATGACATTTTTGGAGAAAGTAGAATATGCAAAGTTACAGGAGTATTAATAGATGTGTGTCTAATGTCTATACCTTTGCCAAATCTGTGACTGGGGAAACAGAATTTGTTTTCTGTAACTTCAGTGGAATAGTCTCCATTTCCAACTTTTAGAAACTTTTTGGAAAGGGTGATAAGAGGGGATTCAAGAGGGACAGGTCCAGTTGTCTACTCTGACACATTCCTTATGTAGCCTAAGCAAGATGATCAGGTTCTCTGCTTCTATACCTACAAGACAGTAAGACCTTTTTAGTTCACTGGCATGCTGTAAGGTCAACTATGTTGAAACCTCTGTGGTGTTCCAGTATGGTGGTACATTTATGCTGTGAATGCTGATATTGAAGAGAGATTCATTAACAGGTATATTAATGGACTAAGTGAGGCCCAGACTGGGAGGCATATTCTTTTACTTCTTTTTGCTCTGTTGGGCTCTGGAGATATCTTTGTTGTTTGTTGTTGGAAAAACTGAGGAGGCACTTACCCAAAGAGGGCTGGAACTTGATCATTTCACTTGCAGAGTTAAGCTTTAGACATGAGTATGATAGATCTTGAATTAAGGGAAAATTGGTTTCTGCATAAGCTGACTTGAGCAAAGCCTAAAGTTCTCGAGAATGTAGTTGATACTTTGAAGTTAAATGTGTAATTGTATTCATTGTAAGTGACTCGCATCTTGCGTAAACCTAGCTTATCACCCCAAATCAGATGTGTATGCAGTTGGAAGTCTGAAACATTTGCAAGGCAAGAGTCAAGATGCAGGTCTCTTGCACCTTCACCTCTGGAATCTGTTTTTAGGTTTTCCAAATGAGTAGTGATAAAAAGTTTGGGACTCTTTACTGGCCCCTTTTTACTCAATGTATTGAGTAAATTATAGTGAATAGGTTGTGTTGCTAAGTAGCATTCCTGGTGATGGTTCTGAAAGGGGGACCAAGGAACAAGCTAATAAATTTATCTCAGAGTGTTCCCTCTGAAAGAAATCAGAGACACAGACCAGCAGTAGAAGCTGACTTCTGATCTGCAAAAAAACCAAAGTAACTTGTACTCCAGGATTGACTAACCAGGATGTTTTTACAAGTTCTACAATTCACTTCTCAAATATTAAAAAGCTGTACAAACATATATAGTCCTGGTTTTGTTCTGGATCTTAGGGAATAATCGCAACTTCATTCTAAATTAAGGGAACATTTACAAACACAGCAATGGAGAGTACTTTGAAATACTGCAAGATTTAAGTGTGTAAGCTGTATGAAAATGCATATTAAAACTCTGATGCCAAAAATACCTCCACAGAATGTCAGAACTCTCTTCAAAGAGAAAATATTATTAATGCTGTGACACGCTCTTCTGCCCCTTTGCTTTCATGCTCCTTTGCCCATCCTTCTTTTCTTCTGCCACAGGCTTTGAAATGACTTTTCTGCTTCATTTTTTAACCCCTTCATCTGCTCTTCTTTTAAACCTCAGTTACCCTGCCCTCATTTTTCCTCTCAGTTCTTTCTACTCAGAATACAAACATGAACCGTAGCCTTCTAGTGTGAAGTACTTCATCTCATTCCATGTATTGTCAGGTTTCCAAATGCTTAGCTATTTTGCACTGAAAGTGGTCATTGGATAAGGTACAAAAAAAGAGACTGAGGCAGGAGCTCGAATGCAGCCCTTCCAACGCCCATGTGAGTGCTTTCACAGCTGGAGAGTTCTTCTTCTTGCACTCATATGTTTTGCCCTACATTTCTTCTCACCATGCTGTGCCACAGTTACAGCAGGACAGCTGGCAAGCACTCTCTCCTGCAACCTGCTCCAGCACAGGTTTCACAATAGCCTGTCTGGACCCCACAGAAAATTAGATCTGACACCATCCAGTTTGTACACCTAGGTAAGATGTCAGCACGAGACAGGCACCAAATCTCTCCCCTTAACAAGTCTGTGGTCAATTAGTACAGTTTTGGCAACATAGGAAGGTTGCCAGTGAAATACTAAAGCCTGCGGCTTGTCAACAAGATAATGGTGAAGACTTGGAAGACTGAACTTTTTCATTTATTAAACTGTGGGCAGACAGATGGAAGCAGTAACATGGTCAGGTGAGTACTTCTGCTTCTCTGCTATACAGAGTAAAACACATTCATTTTAACTAACCTTCAAGTCTCCTGGGCCAACAGTGCTGGGATTCAATTTTGCCCCACAACCCTTTTATAAATCTGAATAGGCAACTATTCAACGATGTAGGCAAACCAGGGAATGAAACATGACATTTTCCCCTTACTTCTTGTCAGCTCTACTAATCTTATTTACTTACAACACGGCAATTACTATACTTCTCCACTTAGATGTCCACCTCATCCACTACCATTTCGTTCAGCACTAAGTGCCTCAAAAAACCTGAGGGAAATCCCACAGTAGAGTAAGGTAGATCAGGGAAAAAATGTTCATTGCTCTCTCCATTTAAAGATATCCTCAAATACAAATGTTGATATCCATCATACAGTATCCTACTTACCGTAACTGTAGACATTCTTGTTATCCAATCAAAAAATGTCCAAACATTTTAAAAACCATTTTAGATTTCTGGGTTCAAAGATATCTTGTAAAAGTGATCTGTAGAGCTGAAACATAGATTATGTGTATTTTTCCTGTTAGGAGTTACTGCTATGTCTAATTATCTTTTTAAGGTCCAGCATGTCTATAGTACTTTTCAGTACACTCGTCACTTCTTTAAAAGAAGCAATCCTAATATCTATTATCTCCATGAAGTAATTTTCCCATGTTTATCCAATGTTTATCAAATTTCCCCGTCCTTCCATTTTTTCTCCTCCATCCCTTTTGAGACAGAACGCTGTGCTCACTTCTAGTCACCTACCAAGCGCATGTCATCGTTGGCTGCAATGGCATTAACACATTAATTCTGATCCAGTTTCCTGTACAGCAGCAAGGCAAATTCAATTCTAGGGGGCCATGATTAAAACATCATTTTTCTGCCTTGGTAGCATTTTTTGTCTATTTAGCATTGACTTTGTAGATATTCAGCATTGATTCTTTGTTAAAATTCAAACTGCACAGATGTGAGGCAGCAAGACACAAGTTCCACTGACTTTATGGCCAGAAAAACAAGAAAAAAGCTCATGTAACCTCATGCCTTGTACAGAGCCGACGACATTGCCTATGGACTTTTTTGTCTAATCCACACCATGTGAATGAATTCATTAGAGCATATCTCCTTGTGGCAAAACACCCAGTCTTTAGCTATAAACTCCCAGATGAAGATGAGTAAATTGATGGATGGATATACTTCTATCTTATATTCAGTTTGAACTTAGACCACAACAAATCGCTGAGCTTTTATCTTGAAACACTTCTGCCTGCTAATTTAAGAAGCCTTGTAATTAACATTCTTGACCTTTAACTTCATTTTAATGCAGTTTTTGGTATGGGAGTTAGGCACACCAGTCATTACAACCAGCCTAATTAGAAGCAAAGAAGTGGGGGAGAGGAGAGGTAGGGGGCTCAAGGAAGATTCAGGTTACAGCAGGGCCTTGAGTGGTTGGATCTTCATTATCTCTAGGAATGAATAGTCTCCAGTCTTTCTGAGCATCTATATACCAGTGTTCGACCACACTCCTGGGTTTCAGTTTGTGCCTTCCTTCTTTTCCTTGGGCACCACTGAGAAGAGTCTGGTTCCATCTTCTTCACTCTGTCCAGTCATATATTTATATACATGAATAATGCCCATGCCCAGCCTCTTCCATCTCAAGGTTAAACAATCGTCAGCCTCTGCTTGTATCATAAAGATTCCAGTCCTTTTTGGCATCTTTGTGGCCCTTCACTGGGCTTTCTTCAGTATGCCCATGTCTTTCTTGTACTGGGAAGTCCAAATCTGGACACAACACTCCAGGTGTGCTCTCACCAGGGTTGAGTAAAAAGGACGGATCACCTCCATTGGCCCAGGGTACTCCTGGCATGTTCCACTTGGTGTCCACCACAATCCCCTGTGCCTTTACTGAAAAGCTGCTTTCCAGCAAACACCCATCAGCCTGTTTGGATGGGTGCTTGAGGTGTCTTTCTGCCCAGGGGCAGGACTTGTTATTTCCCTTTGTTCAGCTTCAGGAGCTATTTGTTGGCCCAGATGTCCAGTCTCATGATATCCCACTGAGCACCAATGCAATTGTCTGATGTATCAACCCCTTCTCCTCTTTGAGGCATCTGCAAACTTGCTGAGGGTTTGCTCTGTCCTACCATGCAGGCCACTAATAAAGATGTTAAACACTATTGGTCCTAGCGTGAACACCTGAGGTACAACACCAGTGACTAGCTTCCACAATACTTTGAGCCTGGCCCAGCCAGTTTTCAATCTATTTCACTGGCCACTTACCTAGTCACTACTTCATCAGTCTGACTGTGAGAATGTTATGAGGGAGACAGTGTTGAAATCCTTGCCTAAGTCAAGAAAAATAACTCTCTCCCCTCATCTAACAGTCCAGACATCTCACTGAAGAAAGCTATCAGGTTGGTACGGCAGGATTTCCCCTTTGTAAATCAATGATAACTGCTCTAATCACCTTCTTGCTGCTTCTCATCTTCCATGAACTGAGGTGAAGGTGACCAGGAAGTATTTCCCTTTTCACCTCTCATGAACACAGCTGTGAGCTTTCATTTCTCCCAGCTGTCTGGAACCGCTCCCAGTCAACATCACCTTCCAAAATGTAATTGAGAGTAGCCTCACAATGACATCAGCCAGCTCTCTTAGTCCTCAAGAATGCACCTCACCAGGTTTCATGAACTTGTATTCAATTGCTTTAAGAGTCTTAGGGGTTTGAGATTTCTCTAGGCAAGTTTTACCAGTAAAGACTAAGGTGAAGAGAGCATTGAGTACCTCAGCCTACTCCATCTCCTTTATCACCTGAAAAAGGAAATTTATTATCTTCAAGCATCATCCTGATCTGCAGACTGGGTTTGTAAATACATGCCAAGGACCAAGTGCTTCAGTGTCTGGTCAGTCACGTCTCTCTCTATTAGAAGTTAGGTCTTCATTTCATGCCACCACAGCTGCAGAACAGTTTCACTTTCTGAAGAGCAAGAGGAACCAATTCCAAAATGGGGCTATGCCACAAAATCTGGCTGTGCTATGCTTACAAAATGATAGCCCCTTCTCTTTTTTCAGACATCTCAACACCTTTGGATTTATAGTGCCATGGCTATGCTCTCAGGGCAGGGAGCTCCTTCAGCTTCATCTCTGTACAAATATATATGTATGCTGCTTGGCAAGTGATCATAAATTCTGTATTCTCTAGAGTAATCTGAGAAGCTCTCCCCCTTGCCAAACAGCTAGTAGCTTTCTCTCCTCATGTCAAGGTGATATTTTCACGTTGTCACCGAGTGTTAAATCTTACTTATATTTGCTTAAATTAAATGCTTACGGTTAACCTTTTTTTTTTTTTTTTTTTAAGTGGCTTATTTAATTTATTTGAACAGATTTGGTTTATTTTGGGTCACTAAAACCTAATTAAGTTTCTGTTATCTCCAGAGTGCAATCTCTCATGAGTTCTTTCTGTTAATACTCCTGTTTCATGCCTCTCTCTGCTTGAGTGCTACTTGTAACAGTAGGAAGGAAGAAAATTCAGATGAAACTGTGTTCAGGAAGAGAAGGGCTTGATGTGTTGTTTTTTTCTTAGAGAAGGAATATATCCTTTCAAAGTATAAAGATATCTATGAAGAAGAAAAATGTTTGATAAAATATTAAAATATATTTTAATGTAACTAAAATGCAGTTAAATACATTTTAACTTAGTTTTTCCTGATTTTTTTTTTAACACTTCCTTTTGCAAAATCGTTTTGGTTCAACCTATTCTGTAAAGTTATTCAGAAATCATCTCAAGTTCTGCACGTGGCAAGCAGAGCTCACTTTCCAGAATTTTGTACTTGAAAATCAGAAAGGAACTTTTGGTACCTTTCAATATTTTGAGATACAAAAGAAATAGCTGCAAAAATAAAACCGTGGACAGAATTTCTTAAGGCTTTTAAACCTTTCAGCTCATCACACTGAGAACAAATCCAGATGCAGCCACACAGAACAGACGATTTCAGTTCACTCAAAATCAAAAGAAAGAAGATTCAAAAACATCAACATCAGTCACCAGCGTCAATCAGGCCAGCACATCTCGACTAGAAGGATTACAGTCAGAGAACCACCGTTTGAGAATGAAAATTACAGAGGTATTGTTTATTGTATTTACAGCTGAAGCAATTGTTTTATTATTTTTTGTTGCTATTGTATAATCTGCTTAAATGTTGACTACTTTTAGAGGAAAAAATTAGCTTTCCCCAATGAAAAATATTGAAATAATATGAAACAGATTATTTAATTAATACAGTGAATACTTAGCAGGTGTGATAAAATGAAAATGTGCCTTAGCAAATTAAAATTGAGCTTCCTCTATTTATTTGCAACAGGCAAATTACCCTGCTGCTTCACATGGGCGTGCTGAGCTCCATAGAGCAACAGCTCTAGAAGTGCAACCTTTACATGCAAGCAAACAGAGACCTGCAGCCCCAGGGGCACTTAAGAGCTCTCTTTGTTCTTGTTTATGGCTGAGTTCAGAGACTGCTGTTGATGTTATTTCTCAGCCTCTCGGAGAATTTGCTCAAAAACTTACTAGACGGGTTTTTACATCTGCCATGAAACAGGATTGCATATTTTCTTAAGGTAGAAAAGACCTTTACAATCAGGTGAGCTGACCCTTTGACCACAAAGGCTGTGAAGTCTCTTCAGTCTCTACCAAGAGAAAGGCTAAGTACATGGTGTGCATGAATCCTCTTAGAGCTATGACATGTCTATTTTAAATTATGTCTCTCCTTGCTCAGGAGACCTCAAATGATGACAAATAGCCTTGAAGTCTGCCCATTTTATGAGACAAGATAACCATAGCTGATCTATATCGTACAAAACATGAACCTGCTCTTGCCTAACCTGTGAGGTATTCTTATGTCTTGTTGAAGAAATTTAGTTCAGCTTTGCCAGGTCCCTTTCACACGAGAGCCTTGCAATTTTTAATGAAGGCTCAGCTGACTACTGGCTATTTCAATTACTTTATCCTACTGTAGTATTTTCTACCAAGCTTCCTAACTCAGATCTCAGCCTGTGCCTTACAAGGCTTATGATGGTGATCACAGGTAAGTCTGGCCAGAGCAATTGAGGCATATTAGTGCACGCAGGGGCCTGCTGATCTTTTTAGACTTTGCTTAAACAGAATACCCAGAACTGGTAGGTCCAAATAAGAGTTTCATTGTCAAGGGGATCTGGAGCATGCCCTACCATGGCTGGCAGCTACATCTCTGGCTTATCTATGTACTTTGAGTTGCTATGTCCCAGTTCTATAAGGAAACAATATAAATATAAATTCAGCACTTTTAAAATTCGGTTAAGCCAGCAGCGAGTGGGATGAACTCTGGGCACCACATCCTGGACAACTGTTCACAGAGAGCATCCCAGATCACCATTAGCATGCTTGTATCTGGTTATTTTCTACTGGGGCTGTAGGCAGTTGAATACAAGTTAGTCTCTGGGGAGAGGACCTTATGTTCAGCTCAGTGCTAAAAGCTGAGAGTGTACCAACCCGGTATTTGCACTGTGGCTCTTCCAGTCAGAAAACATCTGTGCTTCTCTCTCTCCCTCTCCCTCTAGTCTTAAATGACGCTTTTGGGAACAGAGAGGACTGGGATTTTTTCTTCCCCATCCTCTTATTTCCATTTTTTTCCCTCTTGGAAATTTATGCTTGCAATGGCAGTTTAGTGCTAGCTCTCAGATTATACAGTTTAAGACACAAAAGATATAAAACAGGGAGGTAATTTTCAAATAACAAAAGTATAGAGTGTTCTCAGCCCAAAAACTAAAAACTGACTTGGATTTTCTTCAAAATTTCACATACAGAGAGACACAAACAAAAAGTCTAAGAGGAGTCTGTCTCTCTAAGAAGGGTAAAAGGAATAAAAATAATCTTTAGGAAAACAAAACAACCCCAGCAGAGCTGACTGAGGTCACTCACATGGTTGGGCATGCCCCTGATGCCATAGCGCACTTATATTCTCCTCTATGTTCAATAATTTGATTGACTCAGTAAAGTGGTGCCACATTTGTACATATCAATAATAAATAGTGGAGAGGTTTTCAGACTGGGCTTTCTAATGCCCATCTATTTTTCATTCAGCAGTACATCTGAATTGCTTAAACTGTCAACTACTAAAGCTTATACTTCTCATGTGCCTTGTGTGCAATATCACAGCTGAACGTGGTTTGTTACTTGTAGCATGGTTTTTAGAGGTCATGTTGTAGTGCTGTAAGAAAACTGTATTTGGCACAGTGTAGCAATTGCATTACCACCTGCCTTCTAGTCTAATTTTAGAAAGCCATGCAGTTACTGCAGATATCTGAAACAATGACTCTTTAATTTTTAAGGATTCATACTCTTTCTGTTTTGCAGCTCGACAAAGACTTGGAAGAGGTCACAATGCAGCTTCAGGATACTCCTGAGAAAACAACATACATTAAGCAGAACCACTATCAGGATCTTAATGACATTCTTAGTATACGGAACTTTACAGACAGCAAAGGTGAGAGTTAGTAAAATGTTTTGGTAGATTAACCCACCAAGGTTTTGAATAGCGATCTCATTGAATTGGTTCCAGAGTACTCGGACCTTAGGAAGATAGGCCTTTAAAGTATTACAGAAAGCATGCACATCCACATGATAAGCCATATAGTACCAACTGAGTAGTTATTTCTCTGTATATATGTTTTCTGTTTTATGTCCTATGTGTATAATACACATGGTAAACTGGGAAACTTTTAAAAGCATACTTGTGTTCAGAAGTCAAGTTTTCTATGATGCATGGAGTGAGGAAAGTCACTGAATGTTTCAGATCTTGTGAGAGTTAATTGCACCAGCTTTCAGCACTAGGAAGCCCAGTTTAATATGTACTTGTCTGAGTAGGATGTTCACATCTCGCTTTTGGACACTGCTATAAAGCACATAGAAGAAAAGCATGTAAATATTTCAGTGCTGATTTGGACTCGAAATGTACAATTGAAGGCACTCATGTATGAAAATTCTTCCCTAGGAACTGATCAAATAGGATTTCTTGATGACTGTAATATTCCTAAGTTGTTTCTACTGTGACTCTTGCATCGCTCCCTGAAGAAATACATGTAAAAGAATTGCTTCCATTAAAGCTGTTTTGCTTTTGGAAAGCAATAAGATCTGGTGCATAGTGCAATAAAGAGGAAGCCAGGACACCCAGCTTCCATTTCTGACTCTAGAATGGATCTACTTTGTGACTTTTGGCAAATGACTTTGTACAGCTGAAAATTACCATAGCATAAGAAACACTAGTTGTCCTGTGTTGGGAAGTTGTGGACTTGCATGTCTGTTGCAATGCCACGCTCAGGCTTCCTATTGATGTGGCAGCATAAGCTTGGTTAAGTGGAACAGAAGTACTGCTGTAAATATATTTGTTGAATAATAGTTTTAGAACAACGGCAACAGTTCACATATGCTTTTGAAGTATATTGGAATTTTTTGTAGGATAAGGTTTCTTTTTCATGTACCTTTTGTTTTAGCTTGGGTATACGCTTGATTGTGTAACTCATGGCAAAAAGAAAAGGGAGAGCTCCATAGAGTTCCCAGTGTCCTTTTTAAAATTAAAAAATAGAAGAGGGGAAAGGAGGAAAAGGAAAACGTAAATAGCTGCTGGAGGCGTGTGATTATTGGGCTGAGATCAGCAGCAAGAACTAACATCAGTGAGTGGGATGAGGCAGTTTTACCAAGTGTTTGAAAGGAACACATAGAATGTTCCACTCATGTCAGAGGCTCCAGGAAAAATGATAAATCATGAATAATATTTCAAGCAGAAAAGATACATTACATTGTGCCAAATGCCCATCTGAGTTTGGGTATGAGAAACAAAAATTATTCTCAAGAGATACGCTGGGTATACATTTAGGATGGGATATTTCCCACAGCAGGTTGCACTCCATTAGCAGTAGGATGCTGGCAAAGAAATCAAGGAGAAAATATAACCCTTCTGCACTTACTTGTGCTATATCTACAAAAGACATCAATGTCTAACAGCCGCTTTAAGCAGCAGCATCCAAGATTGTCTGTGTTCCTAATTTTCTCCCAGTACAATTCCCCAACTTCTACATTTCTGCTGTGGGGCACATCTTTAAAATCACCTGTAATTACTGACCCTTAATGTACAGAGTAGCTTGGAACTATGTATTACCGGGATTTACAGGGTAGATTTCTTCTGCATGCTAAAGTTGCTGGGCACAATTTTCTGAATGCACCTACCACATAAAGCTCCACACAGAAGAAGCAAGGTGGGAAGATGTTTTCCCTTGACCATGTTTATATTGAATAGTTTAGAGCATCCATTCACCTGGGAATGAGGAAGACCTGGATCTCAGTTTGCAGCTTGGTCCCACGCCTGATGGTGAATGCCCCAAGCATGAGTATTATGGAGTATCCTGATCCTGACTTGAGTGACATCAAATATTCATACTTCCAGGCTCCGAGCCAACGTGTTCAACAACCCTTGCTAGCCTTTTTTATGTCTCTCCATTTCTGTTTCTTCTGCCTCCTGTTTTCTCTCATTCCGTGTTTCCCAGTCCCTTAGCTACATGTCTGAATCTCCTCTCTGTTTCTCACCACATCCATTCCCAATAGTCAACCTATGTGCTTAATTTAAGTTTTCCATTCCAATCAAAATAACAATGCTTTGGAGGATTCATGATGCTGAGTCACTGCTGCTGCTGTGCAGATGCAAACAGACATCACCTAAATGGTACTTAAAAAAATTCTAGCCCTTACAGCTGCAGGAAAGCTAACTTTGACTGACATAACTATGCTTTCTGTAGCTATATATTTCATGTAACTTTCTGTAAATGAAGGTACAGAACCTTGAAATCATGCATCCCTGATGGTACTCGAGTGAAGCTTCTGAATTGTAAATGATTTATTAGCATGACCTAGAAGTGACCATGTCTTTCACCTCCACCATGCAGCTGGGGAAGCCAGTCCAATGTTGGTCTTAAGGTGTGACAAGGTTTGTGCCTACCTTGGACCTTGTAAACAATGTGAGCTGAGAAAGAGGGAGTAGGATAGTGGAAAGAGATGCTAAAAATAGCAGCTGACTTGGAGCTAAAAATCGTAGCAGATCATGTGCCACATTTGCATCATGGACATGGCTGAATCCTCTGTCAATCTTCTTTATAAAATACCTTGCTGTTCTGAAGGAGTTCACATAGAGAATGCCATGTAGTGTATCCCCATTGCTATTGCTTACAGAAATGCAGGGCACTGCACTTCAGAGAACAGATAATAACATGCAATGCATCTCGAACAAGTCCTAATCAAACTTTGATGTTATAGTACACTTCAGTAGGTTCGTGATCTGTAAAAATTGTCCAGAGTTAAAATCCTGACTCCTAGACCAAAGTGCCAAAGGAGGTTATTTGATTCTTCCCTTCCTTCCCCACCATCAAATAGAGATTTAGGATACAAAAGTTTAGTTACTTTAGCCAAAATAGGTGGACACAGCTATATCTCCCTGATCTCAGGCAAAGTTTCTTAACTTTGGGATTCCTGCTTAGTTATTAATAGCAACAGTCCCTGGTGTAGCCCAGGAGCTCTTTGCTGGCATGGGGACTCCTTCTTCACAGCACATTTCAGTAAGTCTCATTTAAAGAGAGTTATTATCCAAGGCACTCATCTCTTGTTCACAAATGTGTAATGTCCCTGAGACATCTACAGCAATTGGCTATGCAAGAAAAGCAATTAGGAAAATGTGCTTTGTAGTTTATGGTTTGATTGCTTTTTTTATTGCTGGCTTTTGTCTGCACTGCTAGATAGCTGTGTGTGGTCAAGCAGTTCTCCATGTGCTCAATGGGTTGTGGCTCTGGGACCTCAGATGGCTTCCCCAGTTGAATTTAAAAGGGCATTCCTTTAACTTCATTTGATACACTTCTCAGATGATTTTGACTCACTGTGTGTGCTAGTGACCTCAGCTCTGCGCACAGTGCAACATTAGCTTCTCCCCCAGCGTCACTGGGACCTGGTTGCCTTGCTGGAGCAGCGAAGGCACGTTACAGCCTGGGTTTGAGGCAGGGATGGGCTATGGGTGAGACTCACACTTGGCTCAGGCAGTTTCTGTAACTGGCAGTGCCATTCGGCAAGGGGAGCCGAGCTTGCAGACATGGCTGAGTTTTCCAGGCTGACATTTGGAAAAAGGAGGACAAATGCTTGTAATTGTGATGTTGTGTAAAGAGGAAGGTTGTGCTGTACCACTCCAGGGAAGAGATACCCTCTCACGGGCACAAACTAGAGCTTCCCAAAAGGGCTCCCTGCACCCATATAGCTGGTGTGCCAGAAACACGACATAGCTTGTGAAGGTAGAAGTTATTTCTACTGTGCAAGTTCCTTCAAGGGATGAAAGTTACTGAGAACAAAAATATAGAGGGAAGATACTATGTGGTTTGGGGAGAGGTTGGATAATCTTACTATCTTACTCTGACTTCTGTTTGACATATTATTACATTAAATTATTTCTACATGAATGATTCATAGGTTGCAAGAGCTGCATATAAAGCCAGGCTCAAAAGAAATCCTGCAGAAGAATCTCCATTTATTTCTATCGTTGGCAGGACATATCAGAGTAGCGTATTAGGGAAATTAATGAATGACAACCGTCCGATGGAAAGTACATTAGAAGCAAGAGACAATCTTGCAATAGTCCCCATTATGAACAAACTTGCAAAAGCAAGTTCTCTCTCTGTAGGCAACCTTGCTTGCTCAGAAAGCCTTTTCTGTTTTGAGCCAGAAAACAGTCTTTACTCATTGCTGTAAATGGACTGGGAGCATTCATTTGCATGTCAGATATGCCTACATACTGTCACTTGTCACCCCACTCCCATGTTTCCTAGTGCTAGCTTTTCCCCATGTAAAAGCAGCTCAGAGAAAAACAGATTTCAAAGGCATGTTGCTCATAAATGCGAAGCAAAACAGAGTTCATCTGTGACGGAGGGGGGAAAAATTACTTTTATGAAGTTAGTGTGATTCAAGCATTAAGCTTGAGATTGAAACCACAGAATCAAAGGAAAGGCTTTCAGAAATAACTCCTTTGAAGGAATGCTGTTTTAAAGAAAGGATATAGTTCATGATATCCCTTATATAGAGAGATTTATAGAGATATGTATACTTGTTTCTGTGAAGCCTAACAAATGGAAAGTCCTGAAATTGGAGCTCGTTTCTATTTCAACAGCAAGACCAAACTGCCAGAGGTTCAGTGCCTGTTCTTCCGTTCACAGAAATAAATCTGTAGTAAAGGGAGTTTTTTCTGATTTAAAGTAGTATAAGTCAGAGGAGAGTCTCACTGGCTTTTCTTTTTTAAAATCTTCCTTTCGAAACATAACTATCAGAAGTCATGATTTAGACTGCCTGGTTCTGTGCACTTAGTTCAGGAGAACTTTTTCTGATATAAGCAGCAGATGATGTGATCATTTAAAATTTTTATTTCATTTTACTTTATTCTCATCCTATTCACATGAAAAGAAGAAACTGGCTAGTCATGTTTCACAGTCCAAACAACAGAAAAATGTGAAATTACAGTAGATTTGAAAAATCTACCTCTAGCTCTAAAGTTTCCAAAGTTCTTTAGTAAATCAGCAAAGTTTTCTCTGTTAGCTCTTGTAAGTTATTATTAAACCACACTTGCTTCTTTGTGGAGCATAAAATATGCTTTCTAGCAAAGAGAAAACAACAGTGGAATTGAAAGATGTGGGGTAAAGAGCAGTTCTGCCATCTAGTTGTAAGCCATTAGAGGAATATAGCTGCCAAAGTGTAATGATGAAGATGTTCAATAAACCTGCAGCGTAGAAACGTCAGCAAAACAAGCTTCTAGTTAAAGAAATACAGTTTCTGAAATCTTGGAAGAAAGTGTATCAATGGCTGTCAGCTGGTGTTTTCTGCACGCAGCTGAACAGTCATTAAAATGCATGACACGTTTAAGCTACCTCAGGTAATTTTGACAGCACCAGGTTGTGGAGTGGGTATTCCTACAGTAGGTCTGAAGCAAGTGTCACCCCTGGCAGAGCGAGAGCCGAGCAGCTGGGAGCAGCGACCTCCTCTCTGAGCCTCTTCACAGCCAGCTTCAGATGTGCTCTTGCAGCTCAGAGCTTTGTAATGGGAAGTTGTTTCTCTGCTGCAGGTACACAAAGGTCCCAAGCTAAAGCCTTCTGGCTCTCACCAACCACTGGCCAGCGGGTTTTGTTTTCTAATGAACCCATCAGTAAGTGCCATGCGAGGCCCTTGAGATCTATTTGTCTTTTTTCTCTGATGGTTTTCTGAATGGAAAGTGCTCAGGCATCACTTATTCAAACTTCTGAGTTCTGGTTTGAGGTCTACAAAGGTGACAATTACTTAGAAAGTGCTTCTGGCTAATGTAAATTCAATTTTGAAGGTAGTTAGATCATCCCACTGCAACTTATTCAGTAGTGACTGCAGTGGCAGACAGTACCCTGAGAATGAAGGGCATTTTTCAAGTGGCATACTTAAAGAACAGAGGAAGAAAAGATTTGGAAGTGCTGAAAGCAGTGCTGCATTTTCCAGGGGAAACTGGGAACTCAGGTGTTTACCATTACCCTTAATTTATTTTCTTTCAGTTGTTCACATATATAAAATCAGTTTCCTCCATCCTTAAATTTTGTAAGTGCATATGGTAATAGTGTTTTTTCTTTAAGCTCCAGCTCCTGGAAGCATATGACTAAGTGAGAATCTTGCTCTTCATTATTTAAATGAAAGGTAAATGAAAAAAAAAAAAAATAGGAAAAAAGAAAGATATTCTAGTTTCCATAGCTGCAAAATAAAAATCTAACAAATCCTCTCCCAACTTTTTTGTCTTATGAAAGAAGCAAAGGAAAAGGAAAAAAAAATCAACATTGTGGCAGTTTTGTGTGGATTTTCTCTGTATTTTATACATACATACTAAAATTTGTATATGGTAACCTTATATAGAGACATTTATGCAGTGCATTAAGGGAGAGTTATCTGCAAAAGTGGTAGAAAAAGGTCTATTAAGAATAACATGCAGTGATATATGGGCAGTTGGTGTTGAGGGGTGAGTAGGCAGAGAATATATGATTTCTGCTCTACTTTAAACAAAATCCCCCACCTTTTTGACAGGGACCACCTCCTTCTCTCTCGCTCTCTGTCTCTCACAGCACAAGAAACCCCTTTAGGAGCATACAACACAAATTAATATATGAAATCACGTACTCCCGACACCCAGCAGTTGCATATTCCAGTCGTTTGATGAAGAATTGTATCTTCAGTGGCTTTGTAAGGGGTTAAATTGCTTATCTTGGCCAAAGGAGTTGGAACCCTAAAATAGATCTTTTCTATGCCCAGTTACAAGGATTACTCAAATTTTAACTTTGGTCTATATCATAAAGTTAGCAGTTTTCATTGTCAGCTTAAATCATCTCAGGATTAAATGTTGGTGTTAATCATGGAAGTTAAAAGTGTTCTTTTCTACAGTGACTGTTTATAGACATCACAAGGCTTTTATGCAAATGTCAAGCTCAATATACATAGAAATGCAATATATGGAAAATAAAAACTGAACTCCTGTGACAGCAAATGCCGCACCAGCAAACTTGAGGCTGCCCTGAGATGATAGACTTCATTGCTTATCTTCGCCACTGTCAGATTCAACTCTTTGTTGTCCTCCCTTCACATCTAAACCATCATAGAATCCTGTCATATCTTCCTTTTAAGCGCTCTTCTTGCTACACCTTAATTCCTTAGCTCTCTTGCCCCAACAGAAGCAGCTTCATGTGTTCTGGTCACCTCATTTCTCACCCAGACCCTTCTCTTCCATGCAACATAAGTGAAAAATCTTCTCTCCTGCTCTTCTAAGCTGTAGCAATCCCTGTGTCTGCACATTTTTGCATCCCCATCTATTCACTTCTTTCCAAGTCGCTTGTTAGATTTTTCACAGCAGAAGGTGAATGCTACAAAATAATGCCAGAGATGACTGTGCTGGGAGGGCAATTATAGGTAGTAGAGCTTGCTCTCAAAACATTCCTGTTTCTGCTTCCAGCTTCTTTCCTCACTCTTTGTTTCTGCTGCTTGTTTTGTCCCACTAGTGCTTGCTGATAACATATATTCCTAGTATGCTGGAACCTGAGCATTATTTGGGGATTCTGAGTGTTAGTAGGACAGAAAAGCAGCTTAAGCCTTCAATACGCACTGGATTTTTCATGCTATTTTCATTTTCTCTTCAATATTTTCCTGCTTTCCCCCTCATACCCATTTTTACACTCAAATCCTCCAGTGTCCTTTTCAAGAATTTACCTTCAAGTCCTCTTCCACGCCGCCTTAATGCCTGCAGCAATCACTGTTTCTCTGTATGTCTGGCAAACAACTGCCAGTGATGGATTTGGAGCGGCTCTGTAATTATTTATGAAAACTGTGCACTGTCCTCATTACTCAAATGTTTTCCATGTGACTTTGTTTGGCTTAACACAGTAGGAGACTTTGGAAAAGCAGGAATGAGCAGAAAGGATTGCTGGTGAAGACAGCCTTCTTAAAATGGCTTTGTTCATCCACGTTTCTCAGAGGGACCAATGCCCCAGGCTCCAGCACAGCTAGCCAGGGACCCCCAGGACATGCGGGGGAATCAAGTGAAGCTACCTACAGGGAAAATTATGATATTCTATGTTATCATTGTGCAGAAAAGAGAACAGCAGGGGAAAGCTTAATGAAATCGTTAGCTGTCCTTCCTGCAGACAGCCTATGGACCAGTGCAACTGGCATGAATCGTATTTCCGTGCTAAATGATAGCAGATAGTTAAATGACGGCACTTAATTGCTTATGTGATTGAAAGAGTACCAAGGTTTTATACATCAATGAGATTATAGTTTTTCTAGGGAAAGAATAGATAGATAAGAGTTTTTTTCATATGAAAAGGTAACATTTTTTGAGTGCGAGACACTATGATGGTGCAGTTACATTAGTTTTTTACACAGCCTAAGACTAGGTGAGAGAGGGCTACAAGGGCAACAAGATTTGGTTTCTGGGGTTTTTTTAAAGGTGGAGGGGAAGCAAATGAAGGACAAAATAAGATTTCCCCTTTTCACTTTCTTCATGGCAGTTCCTACGAAGAAGCATATCATCAAAAGCATAAGTCTGCACCAAGGCTGACAGGGAAACCTGAGACTGTATTGGAATATAGGCAGAAAGAGTTTATTTTGTGGCATTATGAACATCTGGGAAATTTTAAAGTGAAACAATGTAAAAATGGTCGATTAATCATAGTAAAGTAAAATTGAATGTGCTGTCCATCCAGATGGTGAGAAAGCCATTTTGAAAAATCATCTTGATCAAAATCCACCAGCACAATGGGGCTCATCAGACCCTTCCAGAACAAGCAAAGATCCTATAGAAGACATCAACTCACCAGAACAGTAAGTATACACCTTTACATACTGGTCCAAAAAGAAGCACCCCTTGCTCTCTCAGGTATGCATGTGCTTGGGTGTGTACACTTTCAACTGCTTTAGTGATAAATTCCATCCTGGAGACACCAGCTGCCTTGCTGATAAGATGTGAATTTAAATTATTACATTTCATCAAAACCCTTATTTCTCTTTCATGCATTTTTATGGAACACCTTCACTGTAGACCCTTTCAGCCAATCCCAACTACAGAGAGAACCTGGACCATCAGCAACAGAAGATGTGAATGGCACCTCCTGAAGCACCACTGGGCAGCAACATTGTACTGTGATGCCTTCCTGCCACCAGCTCATCATCCCCACCAAATTTAGAGGATATCAGGGGCACTAGATCCTAAGGTGCCCCAAAGGCAAACTAACATACTTCTTTTCCTTTGTCAGAAACATCCATAACATGATGTCTAAAGTTGCTATAGAGAGTTACAGGACAAGCTGTGCCCAACCACCAATGTATATTAAGGATGACTATTGTCAAAAGTCCAAGTCCTTCCACACACCAGCCAGAGGGGTTCATGGTGTACATAGCCATTTTGTTCTCTTTCGATCTTCAGCTAGCTGAGAAATAAAAACAGTCTGAGGGCTTTTCAACGTTGCCATAGCAGCTGGACCTGAGTTTTGGCACAGAAAAGCCTGCACCAAGTAGTTTCCCTTAGAAACAATGCTGCGGCTACAAGGAGAGGATGGCGCAAAGCACTTGCTAGATTCATGGAGGGGAAAGACTCTTATGATATCAGCTTTTCTCTCCAGGAACCTATACAATAAACTCATGTACTCCCCTCTACCAGCTCAGCAGGGCCTGCCATGGGCCAGAGCTCAGAGAAGCACTGTGCTCGTTTGCCCCTGCATCAGCCCTTTCCCCACGATAGCCTAGTTACAAGGGCACCACTTCATCGGGACCTGAGCTAATAGCTGTCAGACTCCTGTTTTGTACACGGGCAGCTTAAAAGCTTATTTTAAAATAGAATAAATTAAACAAATTACTAGACTGAGTCACATGTTACATCAGTGACAGCAAATCTGGTTTCAGATAGCAGTTACTGCCTTGTACTACTTGGCGCAAAAAAACACAGGGCTTTCTAACTCTGTCCTTGCACTCAAAAAAAAAACTCCAGCCCAAACCTGCACCAGAGCTAGTACACACACACAGGTATGCACCAAAAAGCCCCTAGTAGCTGAAATCTGGTTATTTCACAAAAGCAGAGCTCTCACTGAGAAAGCTCGCGTGACTTTATGGGGTCAGCAGAGTGCTCTAATGCATAGCTGTTAGAGGTCTGTCTTTTTACAGCACCATTTGTCAGAAATAATGTAGTGTGAATGCAGCCTCATCTACATGTGTCCTCCTTGCATTAAGAGAGATGCTAAGAAAAACACAGACACTCAAATAATCCAGTTGTCCAGATACAGATTTGATACAGGGGAAAAAAAAAAAAAAACCAAAAACCCAAAACATTTGGTGATGACAGAACCTCCTCTAGGCTAGTGGTAACTGATGAGAAGACTAAGATTTCCTAAAGGTCTTAAAGAGCGGGTCAGTACAAATCTGAGCAGTCACTGACATTTGTGGAAAGCAATTAATAAAGTCCAGCTAAATCAAAACAGTGTCACTCAGCACTTGCACAGCTGTGACTGTGCCAGGTCCAAGGGTCAATGTCTCCCCTGAGGGTGCGTTGGCAGTTTGGGTACCAGAGCCACACCGCGCAGGCACAGTGGACCTGCCAGAGAGAAGTGGAGCCATCTTCAGGGTTAGGGCTTTGTGATTCCCTCTCTTTGGCAAGAGATTGCCACTTGCCAAACTTCGTGCTCTTCAAGAATTTCCTTCTGCATGCATGGGCTTTTTTCAACTGGTCTGGCAGCACTTCTGGCCTTCCATGGTTATTAAATATATCATTTTTTTCTCAAAAAAGAAAAGACTTAAAGACGAGCTGTAGTTTATGCCTTCTCTTTCTCATTTCACTGGATACGTAGGGCATCTGATAGTGAGGTAGTCCCACAGTCTGCTGAACCTATTTCTTATTCAAGAACACAAGTCTCAAGGATGTTAGTCTGAAAAAGATTTCCTTTTTGCCACAAACCTATGAAAGGAAGATGCTAAGATAATAATTTGCTTGCAGAAATGTTAACTCTTTAATACCTATACCAAAAAAGAAGCATCTGCTTCCTGCTTCCTGCTATGGACGGCACTAAGGAGAGCTGACATTTTCCAGCATGAAAGTTCTTGTAGAGTGCAGAAAAGAGTTTGAGTTGGGTTTTTTTTATTCTTTCTTACCACTAGTGCTATATCTGACTAACTGCAAGTGTGATCCCTTATTCACAGTTGTGTCCAAAGTGAAGGCACAGCAGTATGCACCCATTTCAGGCTCAGTAGTGCAGGAAGTTAGTTCACATTTGTTGGTGGGGTGATGTTTATATCATCTCAATCAGAATGTGAAAAACATTTGGTTTGTGCCTGGCTCACATTTTGAATCCTGCATCTGGAGTATTTTTTTTTAATTATTATTATTTTACATTTTCTATAAGGAAGTGTAGTTTGTATGACTATAAAGCAGCCTTAGAGCATGAATATAGATGATTCACGGCTCCCTTGGCCTCTTATTCCCTTTCCTGCTGGGCAGGACCCAGTAGGTTATCCATAGTGCCATGTAAAATTTGCCATACCCAGACAGACATAAGCAGCAAAAAGTGAGTGCTGGCTGCTTTCTCTCCTGTTCACACTAGCTACACGTGGTAAACTAACACTTTGCATTAACACAAAGCAAAGCAGTGCTGGTGCACAGGCTCAAGCCCTGCACTTTGATTTTCCATGGTGCACTCCCTAGCACAGTTGTATCAACTTGTGCTCTCCTAGGTAATGCTCAGGCATGGTCTGGTATTCAGAAACCCTGTCTGAGGGGAATTTAGCTGCTTGGATGGAAGTTACACCATACCAGTTGATCTCAGGTCCAGGGCAGCCTGAACCAGTTTAGAATAGATATAACAGTTCATTTCCCAGTAGGCTGGGGTGTCTCTCACGCCAAGTCAACTCATTCCTGCTAGGCAGTCCTGCTTACCTATCTAAAAATGAACCAGTCCATTTATCTGCACTATGGCCACATGAATACGTTCAATGGGATAGCTTCCACGGCCCTTAAAGGTATTCTTCCATGCACCTTCATCCCTGCATAATGTTGTCTCATCTCATGACCTACATTCGGTGAATTCATTTTTGGAACCATTAAAATTTGTACCGTTCTCATTTTAACAGCAACAATATGTAACCGTTTTCCAGATCTCTTGAGTAAAGGACCCCACTGGAACATGCCATTTGGATAGATGGTTTCCTGTATGTAGTCATTTTTGCAACCTTTAAAACAGCTGATCACTGTGTAACCCTTATAATAGAAACCACCTTGATTTTTTTTTGAGGGAAAGTTCTGCCTTTATCAGCTTTGAAAAGACAGTCAAATACCCTGGTGGAGCCAGTTACATCAATTTTATTAACCAAAAATTTTCATCAGAAAAGATTGGTTATGACTGGATGATTGCATTACAGCCATATGCCTCAGCATGAACGTGCCTCTGTTATTCAGTTTCTTCACTGTCCGTGGTTCAGTCTGTTTATGATCCTACTCAAATCTATTGTTAAAATAAGGTGGATTTAGAATGGTTAGTTTACTTGCTAGTACAAAGTCTTGCTTTATTGTAGTCTTTTAGAACTTCTCCAGCTTCCCAGTAGTTGCTGAAAATCAACATTAATTGGCTGAAGATTTGACAGAAATGATCCCTGAATGCTTTCGATGCAGTTTACACATTCCTGAAGACCTTCGGCAGTTTGACCTTCAGCTGTTGTTTCAGTCCCCACACTTACCAATGGATCTTATCAGTGGTTTTCTATAGCAGAAAAAAAATAGTTTTCAGATGCCTCTGCCCACTTTGTAGCATCATGCAGTCCCATGTGCATTGCACTGTGTTCCTGTGTGCATTGATAGTGGAAGTCAAGCTTTTATCTGATTTTGTTTATCCCTAACAAATGGCATTTTTGTACAGAGAGCTGAGGATACATGGCTTATTCTAAAACAGTACCCTGATGGCTGCTCTGTGTGTAGCACCATCTTTCCTTTCTGTCTACTTCAGTGGTTGGCTATGATTCTATGATTCTAAAACCACTAATACTAACCTTTCCCCCCCCAAATATACTTGACCATATGTATGCTTTGATATATCTATATTGTATGGACAACTCAAATTCACAGAATCATAGGATCATAGAATGGTTTGGGTTGGAAAGGACCTTTAAAGGTCACCCAGTCCAACCTCCCTGCAGTCAGCAGGGACATCTTCAACTAGATCAGGTTGCTTAGAGCCTCATCCAACCTGACCTTGAATGTTTCTAGGGATGGGATATTTACCACCTCTTTGGCAACCTTGTTCCAATGTTTCACCACTCTCATTGTAAAATATGTCTTCCTTATATCTAGTCTAAATCTACCCTCATTTAGTTTAAAGCCATTACCCCTTTTCCTATCACTACAGGCTCTACTAAAAGCCCCCTTTAAGTATCGAAAGGCCACAATAAGGTCTCCCCAGAGCCTTCTCTTCTCCAGGCTGAACCCCAATTCTCTCAGTCTTTCTTCACAGAAGAGGGAAGATCATATCTTCTCATCATTTTTGTGGCTCTCCTTTGGACCCGCTTGACCAGGTCCGTGTCTTTCTTATGATGAGGGTCCCAGAGCTGGACGCAGTACTCCAGATGGGGTCTCACCAGAGCAGAGTAGAGCAGCAGAAGCACCTCCCTCAACCTGCTGGCCAGGCTTCTTTTGGTGCAGCTCAGGATGCTATTGGCTTTTTGGGCTGTGAGTGCACCTTGCCAGCTCATGTCCAGCTTTTTATCCACCAGTACACCCAAGTCCATCTCAGCAGGGCTGCTCTCAATCCCTTCACCCCCTATCCTGTATTGATACCAGGGGTTGCCTCAAACACATTGACAAAATGTGGCAGGGGTGGAGGAAGGGAAAAAACACTGGTATTGGAGAAAAAGAAACTAGAAAGAGTGAGGCAAGATACAGGATTTACTTTAGCCTAAGGAGAAAACAGCAGTTTTGTTTGGATTTTGTTACTTGTTTTGTTTTTCCCCCTAAGAGTTTTGCCTAAGCTCTTAATTGTGTGTGAGTCTCCAGGCCACAGTCCTCCGCCCAATTCCAGGAACCAAGTTTTCAAGTGAAAGTAAACTTTAAGTACAGTTAAAACTAAATTTGCCACCCACTGCAGCCACCGTTGGCATAGCCAAATAAACATGCTTTGTCCGTGGTATAGCTAACACTTAAATGGGTGAAAAAAAATCCCATTCACTTGATTATGCAACTGGATTCTCTTGGATAGCTTAAAAAAAAGCTCTTTAATGAGAAGTCTGTAACAGTTGAACAAAGTAAGCGGTTCCAGTGGTGGGAAAATAAGCACGGGCAATTCTGCATTTGACCCTGCAACAAGAGACGGAGTGACAATCCACAGTGTCAGGCTCATAAGGATGCAGGCCGTGGAAGCAGTGAGCCATGCCACCTCTGCGCTCCTTGGGAACGAGGCACGATTTCATGGATAGCACCAGAAAGAGCCGGGCACTGCAGCGAAATAACAATGAATGGATTTAGTGTAGTCCCAGGAATGCATTGCCAGCGCTACCATGGTCAACATCGTGGATTAATATTGCATCAAACTTTTAAAAGGAGTTTGGGGGAGGGATAGGAGATAAATGAGAAAGTTTCCCAGCTAGGCAGACTACAACTATTTCCATGTCATCTCTGCATAAACAAGCCTTAGTCTGTAGTGAAGAGACTAAAGAGAAGCTTCATCACATTTCCTTCTGTTTGAACTTGAAAGCTATACTGCTTGGTCCCTGAGCAGGGCAATGGATTACTTGGTAGCTGTCTCTGCTTCCTATCACAAAGCAAGAAAGAAATGAAATGTTTGAATGAGAAAATCTGTCCAAAGGCAAGCTTTCAGACGTACCCTTCTTATAAAGGCCTGTCTATACACAGTCATTATATCAGATAACAGGGAAATAGAAATTTAAAACTCTATTGTACTAATACAATACTTTGTATGGGCATTTTTCTTCTGGAATCAAAAAGCTGGTCTTCAGTTCAGCTCTGTCACTTTGACACCTGCCTTCTCTTTAAAAAGTCCCTCTGTGTTTCAAGGATGAATGTCTCCAAATGCAGAAGAAATCCTGGTGTGATAACATGTTAATCACTGGAAACCTCAACTGGATTTTGATTTTATGTAAGGTGCCGGTAGATCCACAGCATGGAGTTAGCAGAGCCCATGTCCCCTGGCACTGTCCTCTCCATGGAAAGGGGTTAGACGGGCTAGCTGTGGGGGTAGCTTAGTGTCCCTTTAAATAAAGAAACAAACCAAAACAATGCCCTACAGGTTGTGATGACATCAGTCTGCTTGGAGAATTGGATGCAGGATGCTGGGTTCCTAAACACTGGATTTTGGGTTAGGTGGTAGGATAGACTTCTTTTAGAGTGCCAACTCAGTCCCACAGCACTGACTGTGGGAACTCAACAGCATTCAGCACCTCAAAAGCACGGACCTGAACTGCAAAGAGGAACTACTTGGAAAAAGCCATCAGTCCAAATTCCACCCCCCTCCCTGCACCTGTGTTTGCCTTAGCTGGAGGTGCAAATATGACATCCCTAGCCCCTTGTGCCAAGTGATGCATGGCTTAAAGCTCAGCCCGTGACCTCATACACGTCTGTGCAGTTACCTGTGGCTCTGCATGTAATAGATCACTTTGCAAGGAGTGGAGGGTTGCTAAGCCACGTGCCCTCATTGCACACTAAACTTTTTCCAATATCAGCAGTCTAACAATTACTCTGAAAGTGGTTGGGAATTTCAGAAGGTTGCAGGATGCTGAGAACACACTCTTAGATTTCTTTGTCATGTCTAGCCTGTCAGAAAAATTCCCCAAGGGGAAATAGCACCACAGTGGCATAGCTCAACAGCAGTGAGTGTAATGCCCTTGGCATTAACCCTCTCTATCACAGCAGCAGGCACAGAAAATACCCTGGCAGCAACCTGCAGACATATCAAGCATGTAACGTATTACGTTTTCCTCTTGGCTAATGCTCCTGTTTCTCTGTCTCTCTTGCAGCATACAGCGTCGGCTGTCCTTGCAGCTGCCCATTCTTCATCATGCCTACTTGCCATCCATAGGAGGAGTTGATGCTAGCTGTGCCAGTCCATGCGTAAGCCCCAGTGCCAGTCCTCGGCACAGACACGTGCCACCTTCCTTCCGAGTAATGGTTTCGGGGCTGTAGGAAAGGGAGATCAGTGCTTCCTGAACTGCTTTTAACTACTCAATGACTGGACTGAACATCTGACCTAGAACTCTGCTACAAACATATAACATTGGCTCTTACCGCAGAGGAACTACTGCTGAGGCCATCATCACAGGAGTGCTCGTGTAACTCATGTGGGAAGGCAAAGGAGAAGGACACAAGGAGTTTGATCTGTAGCCTTATTCATGGAGTTTTTATTTCTTCACGTAGAAGTCACTGAAAAACGTTTCTTCCCGAATTTCTACTAGCAACAAGGAGGCTGGGAAATACGGATCTTGCAAAAAAGACTCTAGGAAAAAAACCACTCAAATGTCACTGAGCTTTATGTGGCTGCTGAGAACATGCAATTCTATACTGTATCCATGTAAGGAAAATACCACGGTTAAGCTATACCATATTTATTGAAATAGATACACCTGTTTTTACAAGAGTTGTGTTAAATTGCTGGAAACATTCTGCACTGGTTTAGTCTTGCTTATTTTCATTTCAGGGATGATGTTTGATAGGAAAGGAGGATTATGAGAAATGATTCCTCAGGTGTCATTGAGACTCTGCAGTGCTGTAAGCAGGGTCACCTCTGACTTGCAGCTGTATGTGAAACCCAAGCAGAGGCTGAAGCTCCAGCTCCGAGTTGTCACCAGCTGGAGAGCTGTTGGTTAGCAGCAGAGCACTTCACCATTCTCCAGGGGTGATGGAAGTGACCGATGACCATCTGTATCTTCATTTTAGTAAAGTTGCTGCACCTTTTTCAGAATAAACACCACCAACTGTAATGTACTACACTGTCTGCAAAAGTCCTAAGACTAACTCAAGAAGCTGGGGGCAGATGGGTAGTAAAGTCTTAATGTCACAGGATGGATTGTTTTTCATAGTTTGTTTGAATTATGTCCCACATAATTACAATAAAGTGAATTTAGAGGACTTGGGTGGGAGGGGTTAGGGCACAGCACTTTGCTGCTGCAGGCAAAGCCTGCAGAGCACATAGATGTGAATATACACTGTTTGCTTTGTACCTGCGTGTGTGACAGTTGTAGCGGATAATAGAGAGGACAAATCAAATTTACCAATGGAATATTTTATCTGAATCCTAAAAGGACTGTGAAAAAAACCAGCGGTTTTTATACTTTAGCTCCATCCCCTGAACCAGAGTAATTAGGAGGGACGATAGTGGCCTACCATCTGGTCCAGCTCTGGAGCCAAACCCTCAGGCTCAGGTGAGACACACATGCAGCTTCTTTTTCCAAAGGACTGGAAATGTGGCATCTCACTGCCAGGGCTGTTGGCTAAGAGTAGCGGGGAGGGGAAACACAGGAAGCACCCACTGGGCTCTCAGTTTTCTTTGACCAATGCCTGTGCACCTCAGACCAAACCTTTGGAATGACGCTCCTGCAAAGGTTTACAAATCAGCAGTGACTGAAGCACAGCTGAGGAGGTTCATTAGCTGAGGGACTTAACCACAGCTTTGACAAGCTAGCATAAATCTCCATCAAAAACAAAACACACCTCATAGTGGCCAAAACCAATATGGATAGGTATCTGAATCTTACAATCAGGAGCATCACAAAATATTTCACTTGGCACATACAGTAAGAGAGGTTATGGAAATATCTGTAGCTTTTAGAACAAAAACGTGTAAGTATAAACACAGATAAAATAGAACTCATTACTCTGTTTAAGCACTAAACACTGACGTTGTCACTCAATGTGTGTTGACAGTATTCTCTTGCTTTATTAATATCATCAGGGCCTGGTTTATTTTAAAAGGAATGTTAATTTTTAAAAAGAGAAAATTAAAATATTGTATATAATGTATACACAAAGATCTCTGTAGAAATATTATTCCAACTTAGCAGGAAAAAAAAATTCAGAAGTATCGGACCATTGGAGGTGAGTGTGTGTGTGTGTCTGTAACTTCGTGAATACTGACTGTGTGACGTTTATTAGGTTTAAACCATGCAGTACATTCTTTGTCTCAATGATACTGTAGTTTCTCCCATAACATTTTTTTTTTACTTTACTGCAGATAACAAGACCAACCAAGTGAATATAGCTATTTAATGTTTCTGTTCTTTTATACTGCAGCAAAAATGTACTGTAAATTTATGAAGAGGCTGTGCCCCAATGGCATTTTCCAATGATGTTAGTGCACAAATGCTTTAAACTAGACTGGAACTGCCAGAATAAAATGTAAATGAAGAATTTCTTGTATAACCTTATACTGCATGAGATCAATTTTTAATAAATTGTTGCAAATCTGTTTTTATGAATAAAATATATAAAACATAGCTTTTTTGGACTGTGCCCTCTTCCCCCAAAGCAAAACCATTTTTAATGTCTATGTGTGTGTGCATATATATAAACACATATATAAAAGCTTACCTGGAGAAGGAGAAGTCCTATTACAACACTTCCTTGTAATAAAAAGTCAAAGTACACATCCCAGTAGTTGAAGGCTTCACATGTGAAGAAAATAGGTAGATGAGCTTCTGCCGTGAAATACAATTACTGCAATACTCATGAGTGAAGTCTAAGCCCTTTTTCAAATGGGAAAATAATCAAAAATATGCTGAATGTTTACATCCAAACCACACTTAATACATGCACTGTTGTCTCTTGCACCACAGTCAGTGTGAATTTGGGAGAAAAAGAAAGATCTTATTGTTTCACCTAAATTATTGAAGTTGAGACAATCTTCTAACTCTATAGTAAGATCTCTGCTTCAGCAAATGATAAATTTCTAAGAATAATCACCTATTTTTTCTTGAAGACAAACACTAAACCTCTCCTTCCAGTTTCACACATGTGGTGGGTTTTGTGTCCTAAAACAGGTTCTTCTGTGTGACAGAGCAGGAGGAGTGTGGGAATGTAGTGCAACGAGCCAGCTAGAGGAAAGAACATTTTCAGTTGTTTGCTTTTCAACAGGAGCATCCACAAGCCAGCACAAAATGACATAAAGCCCAAGATGAGGGATTTCAGAGCCACCACAGGTGTTTTCTTCAGATTTCTGATGCAGCTTAGGAGTCCCACTGAAGACGTGTAAAAGAGAAAATGCCGATGAGGAGTTAGTAGCATGGATCATGGATCCCAGTGCAGATTACCAGATGATGGGAGAAACTCAGACACATCAAAGCTCATTCAAGAAAGGGAAAAAAAAGTCTATGACTTTGTTGTGAAACCTATATTCAACTAGAAATTGTGCGAGGATGTGAACCACTTAGAGTTGCTCAAGAATAATAGGAAACCAGAATGAAGCAAAACATTGCTTTAAGAGATCAAGAAAAAAAGTAACATGTCAGGGGAGCAAGTTTACTTCAACTGTTGAGTTTCCACAGCCACAGCAAACACACATCCTATAAAACTGGTGTTGAATCCATGGAAGTTTACTGATGTTGCAGCACTTCTTTCAAATAACTAATAAAATCAAGGACAGAAAGCGAAGAGCAAGAGAGACACTTTTTCAGTTTTCTCTTTCATTTAAAAGATACAGCACCTTTCCCTAAAGGTTTATAATAAAATCTTTTCTGGTCTTTTCAGAATTTTTTTGTTCATTGCAAATCCCCGTATGATGTGCCTGTTTTCCCCAAGACTGGATTAGCGTTTCTGTCCCGTTCTGCTCAGGCTTGCTTAGCTACTGGAAGCCAGCCCAGCTACCGGAAGCCTGTCCCAGCACTTCCACAGCACCCTGTGGATATCAGTGGAGATTTACTGTGCTCTCATATCACAGCCCAAAGGATGTGCCAGTCTCACCACTCAGTGAACTGACTCTTCCTGACGCTGCCTTTTTTAATAGGGATTTTCTTCTTGCTGCCTGAGAAGACTGACAGGTTTATTACAGTGGCTTAAACATCATGATTTTTGACTGAGTTCGGTCCTCAGTTGCTGACTGCCTTTCCCATCTTTTGAGACGGGGAATAGTACTTATGGCCATTACTTTAATTTGCATGAATACTATTCACAAGTGCAGTTTTAAGAGCACTCTGCCTCTTGAGCTGATCAGGAATCTGCCAGTGCACTACTGCACTTAACGCTGCTCACTAAATGACATTGAAGAGGAGCAACAGAGGATCTAGGGCTGCTTTGGCAGAGGTGGGGGAGAGGCAGCTGGAGCCCATATTGGTCTGCTGGCAAGGGTAACCCTGGGTGGCAGTACCATCATGTCAGTGTTGCCACAGACCTCTCTTACCTGCAGACATTTTGAGCCACCAGCTTTGCGAACTGCAGCTGGTTTAAACCCCCTCCCCTGGTGATGAGGTGCTGAAGTGGGCCAAATGAAGGGAAAGAGTGATGGGCAGGCAGGAAGAGAAAGGAGGAGAGGCATCTCCAATCACTGAGCATGTCCTTCACCACCCCCAAGAAAGTAGCTGCTACTGATGCCATCACACAGGCATTTAAACAAATTGCTAAACTTCAGAAGCTGAATTCAGTAGAGGTCAAACAGATCTGAGGACAGGAGCAGGAGGTGGGAGTGCCAGCTGCATGTACTAGCAGCAAGCAGACTCTGGGCTGGCTCATGAGCAGAAGTATAACAGAAAGGAGCTCAGAAGACCTTGAGCTTCAGGAGAAAGGGCAGACATCTTCATGAGTTGGCAAACACTGACTTTGACTAGAACAAAGGATTTTTATCTCCTGACAACAGGTTATGCAGCAGGAGCCTTGTACCCACATGCACTGGGTGCAACCTTAGCTGAGAAAAATACCAACCACATTTACAACCTACAGCTGCAACCACTTCAGGGACCACATCACCCACCTACCTACTACTGCAGTCAGCAGTGTGGGATGCCTGCTTGAGCATGGGAGCTGCTACTGGTAACAAACCACCCCACAGAGGTGAAGTCATCCATTCCAGCAAGTCAGTTTGACTGGAAAATAATAATGTGTGTGTGTGTTGCAGAGGGCACTGGCAGGACACCGAGCAGGTGCAAGCAGCCCAGCATTCATGGCCTGGAAAATGCTGCAAGGGCCAAGGCAGAGACATCTATGCTACCTCTTGCTTTGGGAGTTTGTCAAGTGTTTAAAAGCAAAACCCATGCTAAGGACATACACACACAAGCCATCCCCAGCTCAGAATTAGTTCTCCTTGCCCCTGGCCCACTCTGCCACACAGGGCAAAACCCTGAGCCTGCGCAGCTGAATGTCACCTGTTTGCCCAGACCTAAGGAAAAAGAAGCATGAAGCAGAAGTTAAAAACTGGAAAAGAGCGGGCGGGAAATATGTGGGTGGCTTTGTACTCATAAAGTGCTCTGCTGCACTGTTACCCCAGTGGTTCCTACTCTGCCCTGTCTAAGGGTACTCCAACATTTCCAAACACCAGGGACCCCTCCCAGCAGACACAGGGATGGAATCATCTCTGTCCCTGCCTGAGGATGCCCTCAGGGGCACCAGTGCATGTAGATGCCACTAAAAGACCTGCTGAGAAAAGCAAATTTCTAAGCATACACCAACTTCTCCTCAATAGAGGTAAAATGAAGCAAAGTCTTAGTTACTGATTTTAAAGGCAGCCCCATTTCCAAAGACATTGACTCTCTCCATGATGAATGGAGGGTGGAGGGACACTAACAATAATGGGAGGGACAAGGACAGTAGTTTCACACTAGGGCTGTGGAAAGAGAGTGATGGAATAGAGGTTAAAGGATTTAAGTTAAAAATTCCGTAAGACCCACAACTTTTCCCAAGTCTCAACACTGGAAAGAAATCCTCTTTGGTTTGCCTTGGCTCATACTTAGGTCACTGAAAGACACTGTTTGAGCAGAGTGATATGGCTAATGGGAGAAAAGGGGAAAACACACATATGAGAAGAAGGCTTGAGAGTCATAAAGATGCAAATGAACAAGGGACTCAGCTGCAATCGCTTCTGAGGAAGACACATCAATGTCAGCATCAGATACAAGCACCCTAGCAAAAGATAGTCACTGTCATCCCACAAAGCTAGCTGTGCAAATGAAACTGTTAAAGTTGTCAGAACTGAAGCCAACACCATCGCTAACAGCCTCGGTATTGCTAGTAACTAAAATGGGAGCAACATTCCTCCAAATTTTGACCTCAGCTTCTAGTAGGTTCAATGTTTGAAATTCAATTCAATACTTCTGTATCTTAGGCTGTTTCCAGGCTCGTGTTATTACCGGAGAGCTGCAGGAGTGTGAAGTTTGCAAATTACCAGTCTTTATGAAAATTTTACACAAAATGGTTCTTAGACACACACACAGTTTTTAAACTAAATTTCCTTAGTCTTGGAGTGGGGAGAAGGCATCTTTCACTATTCTCTGTACATATACACATTTTACTGTTTTCAGAGGCTTTCACAAAGTTTCCCTTTGAGATTATAGACTCTCCAAGCTGAACGTTCAGCCGAAAATGTGTCACACTGCTCTTGTAATGAGGATGATTTCTCTAATAAGCAACCCCACTCATTGAGGACCTTTCAGTCTTTTCCTTCCTCCTACCCACAGCTAATATGCTTTATTTACTTCTTTGTTTTAGTTTTTAAACCCAAGAATTTATTTTCCTCAGAACTAGCTGACATTTGAACTTAAATAAGCAATTTATGACGAGTGAAGCTCAGCAAAGTGGAAAAAATGCATGAGTTGTTCCAGCATAATCCATGTAAACAAATAAGAACAGTACATGCTGCAGTTCAGAACTTTCAGAGGTATTTCACTGTGACAAATGAAAATAATTTCAGAACAAAATCCAGTAAATGCATCCCAGGTTTAACTGACCATTGAGTTAGAGGACAAAGTCAGATCTCAGTTATCCTTGAGCAACTGATTCTTGCTGCCACAACTTGGGATCAAACCTGACTGTACCACCCATTGGGGCCTGTTTGATCACTGCTTATTAAAGCTGCCTTCATCTCCATAAAAACTGGCTTGTAAGTTTTTTGAAGGTGAATGAGTTAACTGTGAAATTTAGACTAACACACGTGAATTCTCCATAGAACTTTTCTTGCTCTGTGTTGGCCTGCCTCTCCTCCCATCCTGTTACGCTCTTTACGACATTGCCATTTGATATAAAACTACTCCTATTAGGGACAAACAAAATTGCAATGAGGGTGGAAAGACACACAAAGAGATTCATTTAATTGGTCTGTGGTACAGCATTTCAATATTAGGAGTGGTGAACTGGTGAATCCAAAGGCATGTCCCCCTTGAGCATCACGTTATTTGTTTTGTCATGGGATGAAAGCAGTCACATCAGATGTCCATCAGTTCCTCTCAACAGAAGTTCTCTTTGTGTTTTATTCTAACCTGGTCCCAGGGCACCAGGACTCACTACTCCTCTCTGCTTCCAGACTAACAAAATCTCCTGGCTGAGTCTTTTAAAATATATTAAGAAGGTTAAACCGCTCCATCATGCTGCCCCTGCTCAACTCTGCTATTGCAGACTGAGAGAGCCCCTACAAACAACATTTCCCTTCCCATGCAACATGCAGAAAGGCTGCACTGTTGCAGACCTCTGCTTTTATTTTCTTTTCAGCTTCTTTACCAGCTTAACTCCACGTGCCACCTCCATTGTTATTTCTGTAGTTGTTACCAGTGCTGGAACATCTGTTATGTTCAAATCGTTCCAAAAAGGTTGTCAGTCCTTAAAATCATTAGGAGCAAACACTCACTTCAGGAGTCCCAAATGTGACAAAAATAGTTCCAAGAATTAAAAAGTGTCTATTTTAATACAGTCTCCTTTTAAATAAGCTCTCTATTTTTTCCCAGTATACGTCAGCAATCATCAACCATTCATTGTCTTCTACAAAGAAAAAGTGCACACCCAGCTCTGCTTCAGAGATCACAGGCACGCTCGAATTATTTTTTTCATACCCCTTATTTTCTCTGGTTTTTTGTTTTTGTTTTGTTTTTTTTTATGGTCATGTTGCTGATTTATTGTTTGTTTGTTTTCAAGCAAGACAGAAACGAAAATGAACTTTCCCATATGGAGAACACCAACCACAGAGCACTCACGTCTGTGCAGTACAAATGCTGTAATATAAACTGCTTCTCCTTATCCAGCATGCAGAACGCGTATCCTAGGCTGTGCGGGTAGAAGCTTAGAGCTTCAGTGAGATAAAAGATAATAAAATGAGCTTGGGCCTCATTAACTTAGCCTGTTGATGTGAATATTAACATAGATTAAAATCCAAGCTCCAAAAAGAAAATGCAGTTCCAGGCCTCGTCACAGGCAAACTGCAAGCAATAATAAATTCCTTGAATTAATCTAGTTCATCATGCTCCAAAGTTACAGTAAGACACTCTACATAAAGACCTTCTCCACACGTTTTTGAAAGTTTTGTAGCCAAATGCAATTTCAAGAATTAAATCTCTGCTTATGCACTTTGCTTGTGGCTTTGATGAATACTCTGTTGCTTGGGCTGCATATACAGAAAGAGTCTAGGAAGGCAATTTTCTTTCTTTCAGGACCTAGTTCAGCTTGGTATGCACAAAAACACTTATGAACATGTCAGAATTTAGACAACCTTGCTCAAATTAATTTAATGGGATATATTCAAAATGATGAAAGGATGCTTCTCATTAATTTCTCTCTCTTTCAGAATAATGATACTTTTTACTGATACTCAGTTCTTTTATTCTGTTCTAAATAGATGTTATATTACCTTCATTATGATTACACTTCTAGAACTACACTAGTGACGCAAATCAGGACTCTTCATCTTATTTTTTCCCCTTTTCTTTTCCTATAGGGCAACTACAGTTTGTTTACAGTATACTGTTTGTAAGAAAAACTAAGGTGAAGAAAGGAGCTGCTTGGTTTTTTGCTTACACTACAAACTTAATATTTATTGTGAAAGGTCAAAAATGTGTTTAACACTATAACAAAGGGAAAGAGATTAATGGAGATTATTAATTCCTCCAGAAGTCCATTCCCATCTTGAACTGGCCCTTTGGAAAGCATCACCCTCTCCCTGGGGTAGGAAGTTCTTTACATGAAACGATCATCAGCAATCCTTATCCCAAAGCTTTACGTCACATTTTAGCTTTGTTAATCCCAGTCACCAGCTATTTAAGAAGTACTTTTCTCAGACTCCACTGCCTCGCTTGATTCCCATTATGAGATTCCTCTGCTAAACTGCATGAGTCTGCTCTTCTTTCCCGACAGAGCTGGCACAGTGAGATGTTGAAGTTGGTTTTACCCTCAGACTGCCCATGCTAAACGGACCCTTGGCTGGGGGGGGATTTTATTAATTATGGAACTTCCCTCACTCTTTGGGATATATCTGCATATTTCCCCACTTACATACAATGTTTTAAGCTGCAACACGTAGACTGTAGTAGTCTAAGATAAGTATCTGTTCCTACAGCTGTGACAGAGTAATTTCCTATCTATGGCTTGTACATGCCAGTAAGATGGCATTATCCCACAAGAAGGGTGAAGTAGACTATCATATGCTTTTCAGGGACTTATTTACTCAATTGACAAATATTTATTTGGATGTTTGTGGCACATTAAGCAACACACTGCTTTGTGCAGTGTAGTTTTCTTTGTGTTTAATACATATATCACTGGCTTAGCGTACAATGGGTGCCTCTTTGCTGATGACAGTTCTCTGCCATGTATACCTTCTTTCTGGCCCTGTTCCCAATGCAGTCACTGTGGGTGGAGCTGCACTTCCCCGAAGACAGACCTTTCTGCATAAGAACAGCCCACAATCTGATAACTTGCTTTTGCACCTGTCAGGCAGTCATTTGGCTACCCATAAATTACATTATTCCTTCCTGCTCTACCTAGCATCCTCCTCATTTTTCTTCAGTTCTGTTTGTGAGAGTTTCTGGCTTCAAACCCTAAGAAGCCTCCTCTGCATTTCTCTGTCTATTCACTTTCATCTCTTTGGGTTTCTTTAGAGGCCAAAACTGCTCCTCACCACTGCCAGGCGTATCTGGCCACTTAACAGTTTGCTAGACTACTGACTAAACCCTTCTTTTTCAGGGGAAATGGCATGAATCCCAGGGACAAACCTCTGTCAAAGATGTAAACCAGCAAATTGGTGCTGTTATTGCTAGTGGCAGGCTCTGTTATCTGCATTTACTAAGTGATGATTCTGCTAGCAGGACTTGCTGTGTTGTGTTTTGGGCAGCACTGAACTCAGTTTAGTTATGCTGAAGAATCACTAAAGGGTTGGGAACAATGTCTTATATTGTTCTTTTCTTTACGCTGAAGCTGATTGTGATAGTAAGGTTTAATTCTACACAGTAAAGGTCTGAGAAAACACAGCGATAATTGTATAACTAGCCAGCTCAACAACAAGAGTGTCCAAACAGACTAAGAAGATACAAAGATAGCCCCCTTAAGTCAACCCAGAACTGGAGGAAGGGAGCCCACTCCAACCACTGAACTTCTTCTGGTGAAGAATTTGGGTGACCAACAGCTCCCCATGAACCCTTTCTTTTCTGAAGGAAATCTGGTGCTGATGACCTTTAGGGACCAGAAGGGCAAAGGAAAAGTGTGCACAAAAGCCCACAAAAATGTTAAGGGGTCTAATGCAACAAAGAAAAAGAGACATTTCTTTCATTTCAAGTCATTCAATTACCTGAAAAAACATGTGTTTGCTACTCTTCTCCCGTCCCGCAGCATTGACACCAGAGAGAAAGAGAGTGTGGACTTCATCAGCTCATGCAAGATGTAAGGTACCTTCGGTACTAACAAGTTGATATCCTCAGAGCTACATAAACTTAATGATTCAATGCTCCCTGAAATCATCATTAAAAAGGCTGACAACAATGAGAAGTATTTTCCTGCTTCTGCCTCAGCACTCACCATTATTTCTAGTGTTTATGCTACTGTAAATTCATCTTAGGTTTACTCTACTGAAACAAGTTCATCTTGTCTATAAGGGAGAGCAGATTGTTGCATTATTAGGATAACTTTTTAGTCAACCCTCTAAACACTCCAGGTCAGTACCAGAAATCAAATTTAAAAAAAAAAAAAAAAAAGAGAACTAGGAAATACATGAAGAAGGAAGAAGAATGCTTTCCCCCTTTTTATCCTTGGGAGAAAACATTTTTGCAGTGTGTTTTTAGATCAACCTGAAAAACATGTCAAACCCAGTAAAACCAAAGAAAAACCCTACCAAAAAAAAGAAGGTAAACATGAGTTTTCCACCACTTGCTTGCCCTCCTCCCCCAGTTGTTATGCTGGTCAAACCAGTCACTGGGTAAAATACATTGCTTGCAGAGGGAGAAGACAATGCAGTATTGAGCCATGGTTATTTCATATGGTTTCCCAGATGGAAAACCATAAAGCAGGGTGAGGGTTTACTGCAAAACAAAACAGAGTCTGGAGAAGGGGAAAAACAGATGTATGGATGCATACACTAAAAGTAGTTTTAGAAAATTAGTTAGTCTCCCAGAAAATGATAAGGAAATACAGAATAAGTTTCCACATTTTTCCAACCAAAGAAACTGTTTTCTGGATGAATCGACAAGTTGCGTACATACAAGCACATTGATTTTATACTGCAGAATTAAACCTCCCTGCTGCCAAATTCAGAACATTGAAGTCCTATGTGCAGAGTTAATATAACCCATATTCATGGGCTGATAAGAAATATCACATAAATATTATTTTGATTTATCATGTAAGGAATTTTTGACAAGATGTTCTGGGCTCATACATTTTTTATAAAGTTGCTATTTTGGCAAAGCAGAAATGTGGCGTGAACAACACCAACAAGTAGTTACAATTTCCTGCATTGTTGCTATCCAGCGTGCCAAGATTTATAGCAACTTCGTCAATAGCTTTCATTGTCCTGCCTTTATACATTTTCCTTACTCTGTTGATGTTGTTTTTTCAATCATTAACTTCAAATTGACATCCTTGGGTCAATTAATTTTTAATTTAGGAGGGTGAGACAAAAATAGCTTCATGAGTCAAGAATTAAACAAAAGAGAAATGAGCATATGGCAAAACCCGAGCCCTTCTAGCTGTTCTTTGAATTTACTATGATTTACAGGGGTAAAGTTATGTGGTAAAGTTTAGAGTACAAAGCTTCCTAAATAATAAATACAGTGTTTCCATGTAATTTTGCTGGCAATAACCCTGAGCAATTTTAATTAGCTTCACCTCCTCTTAACTGCAAGGACAGCTGTAGATATGCAGCCTTTCTACAAAAGTAGAGTTCTGCAAGTTCCCTTTTCTAGATTTTTTTTTTTTTGTATCAAAATTCATCTTTGCATCTGATATGCCAGAAACAAGTCTGGATTTGTGATATTTCTGTTTGGTTGTGCAATTAAAGAATCATCCCCACAATGACAACCAGGGAAACCCCAATAACCTGGTGAGGGAAACAGAACACCCTGACATCACTACTGCCCAGGCACCATTGGAGAGCAGTCAGATCAGCAAATGTCCATCTCCACCAACACAAAGGAGCACAGAAAAGTGATGATAAGCTGTCAAACTTCAAGATCCTAACCAGAGAGGAACACCCTAACCTGGCTACTCCCAGGCCCGTCACGTGAGGATGCTCAGCCCACCATTTCATGGGAAACCCATCTTTAAGATGAGTTTTGGTGAGAAAAGATCTCCTTACAGACTGAGAGGGGATTACTGCCTTAAGGAGCGTGGGATTCACTGCAGGATGTAAGGGAAGAGCACTTGGGGATTTTGCAAGACTTACTACAAGTTGTTTAGGGAAAGAACCAGAGGCAGGAACAGTGAGGGATCAAGGCGGTTTGGAAGGAATACGCATGGAAATAAAAGACAAGAAAGGGGATAAAAGCAACTGCCTATGTGTGAACAGACTATCAGTACAGTCCTCTGGCCATTCCCAGTGCCTGGTCACTGCAGCCTGTCCTGTCTTCTCATTGAACTCCATTTCTATTTTCCTGGGTAAGGGACTTCCGGCTCTTTGTGCATAGAGGTCCAAGTGCCAGCAACCAGGGTGGGGGGCCATGAGTCATGGAGCCCATTTGTCCGTGATGCCAACAAGTGGAGAAACTGGCACACCTGCATACATGTATGTGTGTGTGCCTTGCTGTGTAATCACTAGCAAACACGGAGCCAAACCAGCTGTTGGGCAGGGTAAGAGGCCTGGGAGCCAGGTATTGCAGCAGCCAGAAGTCTAGGATAGACAGTGGAGAGATCAGAGGGTCTGAGAGCTGGCTGCTGGAGGGACCAGGAACAAACCAGCTCTGGAAGAGACCATGACAACTGGAGGGTGACAGAGAGACACCTTTGCATATATGTGTCTGTTCCGGAGGCAGCTGGAGGCCGGAGGATCCAAGGGCCAGCTGTTGGGCAGGCTGAGGGTCAAAGTCCAGTGGCTGGAGAGACTCATAGTGTGCATCTGTGTGCCTGAGCACCAGCAACTGGAGCAGGGCTGTGGGTCTCAGGGTCTTGCATGTCCATGTGCCAGCAGCTGGGAAGAACTGGGTGTCCAGTTCTGGACAGACTGTCTGAGCTCAGCTACTGGAGAGCACCTTGCTGTGTCTATGTATATGTCTTTTCCACTAAAGCGCTTTGTTGTGGTTTAATGTGTCCTAATCAGCCAGAAAGGGAAACAGGATGAGGCCACTGGTGCTGTCTGTGTTTTCCGGCTGCACTGACCTCTGCAGCCAGCTGTGTGTATAGGTGTCCTGCGTGTCTGCAGACCATACCTCCTCAGCCTCACTGCTGGCTGCAGCAGGGAACCCAGAGATGCAGCAGCCTCGATTCTGTCTGGTTACCAGATTTGCCAGTTCCTAACAATTTCCTCCCCAGCTTCCACCTGAAGGGTGCAAACAGCCTCCCATATCATTTCCTCAAGGAAGGGTTTGTTAACCCTTGCTACTGCAAGGTCAGAGTCCCCACACAGCAGCAGCTGGTAGTCCAGCAGGTAAGTCACTCTACCCCTTGTCTGCCTTGGTAGAAGCAGTGAGACTTATGTCTGTTGTTACTACCTGCTTTCTGAAGCCTGATGTTCTCCTAGGTCATTGGCCTCAGCTACAGTTCCCAAAAGGCAGAACTTAAGCAATCAGCCATGGCTCTGGTACTCTTTGTCTTTAATCACTTAGCTGCTGCCACATGGAGAATTCACATAATTTATGTTCTTCTGCCCCTTTTCCTCCTCTGCCCACTAGCCAGCTTCTAGCTCCACTGCTGAAGCATTGTGGCAAATCACTTCAATGAACTCATGAGACTGCTTTAAAACCTAGAGAGCAATATCCCAGCAGGAGCCGCTCACCTGTTTGCTGCCTCTGCCTGACATTCTGATGGCTGAAGAGCAGACCTCCTAGATCAGTTGTGAGGCGTGGATCTCTGCTTGCTTCCCTGTATCTGGAAAATTTGGGGAGACAGCAGTAGGCAGAGGTAACTTACCTCAAGACCAGATATAAGATGATCAGATGATGACTATGACTAGATCTGCCCAAAGAGTTTTAAACCTGTCCTTGAAGCTCAAGACCTGTCCAGCCCCAACATCAGTTTCATAAAATAAGTTTCTCTAGTGAGTGTGGATAACCCAGCAGACAAACCTGTCCCAAAATGCAAGAAGGATGGTCTGTTCCCTGCCTGTCCCAGTTTTCACTTACTTTAAAGGAGGAAAAAATGAAGATATTAGTTTTTGTTATTTTTAAATAAAATCTAATGTGATGTCTGTATTATTATTAAAGGTACATTATGAGTAACATAAATCTGACCTCATAGTTCTCATTATCTTCTGTTGTCCGGTAGCAATTTTGGTTTTTTTTTTTCCAGTCACTAAAGGAATGGGAAAATTAGACCTCCTCTGTTGCACTATACCAATTTGCTATAAAAAGTTGATATTCTTAGACAGCAGATGCTTGGAGTTTTGCAAAATGGGAGAAGAAAATTGACATCGGCTTTCTGTTGTTATTACAAGAGTATATTTATAGGCCTATAACATATCCTCACCTCTGTAACAGTCTGTCAGACAGCTGGAAGGTTTTTAAATTACACGAAAACACCAGTTTAGGTTCTGTCACTACAGATACTTAGAGCAGCCAAATTCAGAGAACAGAGCAGAAGTCTACACCAAAAAGATGAGCCAGATTGGAGGGCTCTACATGATGGCAGACCCCATCAGTCTGACTGCACAGCAAAAGCTGAGTGAATTGCTGAAGCAGTTTTTCCTCAGACATCCATTCATGTTTGCTGGGGTATATGTGAGCCCAGATGTTTTCTCCTGACGTATTTTAAAACAATTCTTGCTGCAATGGGTATAACAGCCTCTCTGTTTTATCCCTCCAACAGCTGCTGGTTAAGAGTGCAATGGTTCCAGCTGCTTTGCTGGGGATAAAGAACAGCCAGCGAAACTAATGAAGGAGAAACACCAAGTGGGAGAGGGACTTAGAGGCCAACTAGTGCCTTGTACCCTTTGTTTTCCAAAACCAAAAGCTGTTTAACTTATTTAAGGGATTTCAGTTTTCAAAACCACTTGACCTTTACAGTAGTCCATAATCAGACATGCAGACCAGAGATATCTAAAAATCACCAATTGTTTCTGAAAACTTAAGGCAGGAACTCTCCCTCTCCAGAAATGGAGGATGCACTGTTTCTAAATAGCTTTCTAATTTAGGAAAGTAAGTTCTCTTTATACGAAGATGTTGGCAGTCCTACCTAGCTCTTATGAATTCTGTTTAGGCTTCTAACAAGACACCACATGGTGTCTTTAACTACAGAGTTAAAGACAGTTTCTAGTTAAATGGCTTACTGAAAAAGTTGTCTGCTTTTAAAGTGCACATAGATATTTAAAAAGTCATCTGAATCTCTGGGCTCAAAGGTAAAGTATATTAAAAGAAGAAAATAACCACACATATGCTAATGTCAACCATCATCAACCATCCACGAGCCCCACTAAGTCTCACCCATCAACCTCTCCTGATCTATCCCACTCTTTTCACCCAGGAAATTTTGCAGCAAAACCTTCAGATTCACTAGTACAGTCCCTGGAGGACAAGCGTAAAAGCTATTTCCAAGGTCAAGGTCTCTTCTACTGAAAATACCATGTAGTGTCTCAGCTTCCTTCAGCTAAACTGTGAGGTGTCGGCTTTAATGCTTCAGGCAATTGTAGTTGTCACCAAACGACTCAAGACAAAGTTGGCATTTAAGATATTTGAGAACTTTAACCACTTTCTGGAGTGCTTCAATTTGCAACAAGAAATGAACTCAAGGTCAATCAATATGTATCATAGAACATGGGGTTAATCACAATTTACCTGATGGGCTTGTTCACACAAGGAGAAACAGCACGTTTGGAGAAACAAGGTAACTAATGACTTTTAGAAATACTTAAACTCTTGTATTGGGTACTGTTCTGTAGAAATAGAGCCGATTCAATTCTGAGAATTGGATCTTTTCAGCTTACACTTAGAAATCTGGAAGTTGTACTTTCTGGGGACTCCAAAACAAGCTGAATGCAGACGTGGCATTATATAAATGAGCTTTAAACAATCAGAAAAGGAGATCAGGAGGGACAGCACCTGGGCAGGGGCAACCAGCATTATCAGTATAGGCTGGGAGAGGACATACTGGAGAGCAGCCCTGTGGAAAGGGACTTGGGGGTGCTGGTGGGTGAAAAACTGGATATGAGCCACCAGTGTGCAAAAGCAGCGCAGAAGGCCAATCACATCCTGGGCTGCATCAAGAGAACTATGGCCAGCAGATCAAGGTAGGTGATTCTGCCCCTCTACTCTGCCCTGGTGAGACCTCACCTGGAATATTGCGTCCAGTTCTGGAGTCCCCAGCATAAGAAGGATGTGGACGTACTGGAGCGTGTCCAAAGGAGAGCCACCAAAATGATCAGGGGAATGGAGCATCTCTCCTACAAAGAAAGGCTGAGGGAGCTGGGGCTGTTCAGCCTGAAGAAGAGAAGGCTCCAGGGGGACCTTATACTGACCTTCCAGTACCTGAAGGGGGCCTACAAGAAGGCAGAGGAAGGTCTGTTCACAAGGGTTTGTAGTGATAGGACAAGAAGTAATGGTTTTAAGCTAGGAAAAGATAGGTTTAGGTTGGATATTAGAAGAAAGTTCTTTAGCATGAGGGTCATAGAGCACTAGAATGGGCTGCCCCGAGAGGTGGTGGAGGCCCCATCCCTGGAGTCATTCAAGGTCAGGCTTGATGAGGCTCTGAGTAACCTGACCTAAGAAGATGTCCCTACTTGTGTAGGGAGGTTGGACTAGATGGCATTTAGAGGTCGCTTCCAACCCAATACATTCTATGATTCTATGATTTTGTCTGGGGCCCAAGCCAGTAGACATAGCCTGAAACATTCTATGATTCTATGAACACGTCAGTACAGAAGACATGAATCAGTCCTAAAACCCAGAGCTTTCACATCATAGAGGACAGCAGTAAGAGCCTTGACCATGTGCTCCTTCAACCCTGCTCCTGGTTGCATGGAACTCTCACTTTAATGCCTAAATACGGAGAAATCCGCGAAAGAGACAATTCAGCCTATTGCACAGAGGAGATACTGCCTTTCCTAGCTAGGTAAGGAAGCCTTGCCAGAGTTGGTGCTCCAGGCTGGTAATCTTGATGACCTGACTCAACTGTCCATCTCTAGCTAGGATTACTTTGGCCATATCTGCTGCTATTATTATGAAGTGCGTGTGCCACAAATCTTGCACTCCATTTACTTCTGCTGCTCTGTCTTGCTGGGCCACCATCGGCAGAAATCCCAGATTGTTCCTTAGATGGGCTGGACTATGCTCTTTATGAAAGCCACAGAGACTCTGAGTGCAAACACTCTCTTCCTTTTCAAAAAGAAAATATCCCTCTTACAGACTTCTTTTCCCGCAGCTTCTTCTCCAAGACAAGCAGGTTGCTGTCACTCTGTCACTGACTAAAACTGTACTGTGCCCTAGCCCACCCCCAGGCACCCTGGATAAAACCTAGCCTAAGGAAGGGACATGGACCTCTGCAGTCTCTGGCCCAAACAGCCCTGAGCCTCCTAGACAAAGACCTCAGGACAGAAGGGAAAGGTGATATCCAGAAAGGGTTTGGACTCTGCAAGGAGTGAAAAGGGCCAGGTTACTGCTCACGTGTTTAGTTTTCCCCCAGCGCCCACAGAGCCCTTCCAGCTGTAGGAGGACAACCTATCCAGGTTCAGTTTCCCTTCCTCTCCAAAAAGAGGACCTGCCAAATTGGGTTCTCTCATGAGTGCTTCCCACATGGAAACAGGAGGCCACTTACCACTTAGTACCACAGATACATTCTTCTATCCACGTATAAAGGAAAACTGCTAAGATCAGCCATATCAAGTTTCTGACCCACACCCTGCCCCTGTTCACACCTGGTGAAGCTCTACAGATTAGGCAGGTATGGTTTCCATCTTCCCCATCCAGGACCTCTGCAGTCTAACAGAGAAAAATACTTTTTTCTTCTTTCATTACCCCTTTGGCTTGATTGTTGGGTTAGACACCAGCTCCCAACCCAAGACCAAACTGGAGGGGCTGGGTACATACTGGCTATCTGAATAAAAGAAAATGTTCACAAGAACATCAGGATTTTGAGATCTCCATCTCACAGGTAACTCAAAATGGCCTCAGGGTACCAGCCTGCCACCTGCCTCCCACAGGACCTGGTCTCTCAGTGGGGCAGGGCCAGCACCCCACTCTGTTTCTCTGGGTGACGGTTGCCACTGCAGCAGCACTGCCCCTTTCCACATCAGTCCCCTCTGCACTGGGAGGGCAGTAATCCCATCTTCAGTGCAGCCACTGCCAACTACCCACTGTCCTTCACTGTCACCATCATGGTCATTGCCACTGCCTGTCCTTTCCTTCATCCATCATTAAACCACAGACACAGTAAAGCAAAGGACTCCAAGGACCTTACTACAACAAATCTTGCTCAAGCCTGCAGAGAGTGGACTTGCTGTCCCCGGGTTTTTAGGGGGCAGGACAGAAAAAAGAAGACTTTAATAGATAGAGAGAAGGCAAAGTCCTATTCATACTCCTCTTCACACAATAACTGAGGCTGGATGGGACCTTTGGAGGTCATCTAGTCCAACCCACCTGCTCAAGCGGGGCCATCTAGAGCCAGTTGCCCAGGACCATGTTCAGGTGGCTTTTGAATATCTCCAAGGAGGGAGACTCCACAACTTTCCTAGGTCCTCCTGTGCCTGTTTGAGCACTCTCACCACAAAAAAAGATCCTTCTGATGTATAAATGGAATTTCCCATATTTCAGTTTGTGCCCGTTGCCTCTCATCCTTCCACTGGGAACCAACATCCTCCCTCCGGAGATCACGTTGAGTCAAGCTTCTGCTGTGCCAATGGTATTTGCTTGAGTCACTGCAGGGGATCACGTCCTGCAGAGTGACACCTGCACAAGGTCCCCAGCAGGCTCTACTGGCTGCCTCTGTTAATGCTGTTTCTACTGTCTCCTTGCATTTTAAGCTTGTCTTAATTAGAAAGAAAAAAGCCAGTACACAGCTGCCTCCTCACATCTGTTTCTCCCTTCCCCAATCTCCTTTCCTTGTCCCATTGTTTGATTATCCCTGCTCAGTGCCTGTCTACGCTCTGCTATGCCTTCCTCCCTACATCCTACCACTCACACCTCTGCATGATCTCTTCTCCTTTACTAGCTGCACCCTCACATCAGCTCCACCTTCTCTTATTAACCATTCAGGGCAACCAGAGATGCAGTTACCCTTACTCCCAGACAACCCAGGTCCTCACAAGTCTTTAGGAAATCCAAGAGGATTATACTGAGCAGCCCAGCCTTACCCACCTTCAGGGAACTCTGATACATGTATGAGACAGGACTTCAGCACAAAGTCACACTAAACTTTGTTTGTCATTTTTATTGTCTGTCCACTAACTCTCTTACTTTTATTGTGAGTTTTACCAGCACAAGTGTCAAATTTGCCAGCCTAGACTTTCCCCTCTCTCCTCTGGAAACCTTGTTTAAAAACAGGCATCCTGTTTGTAACAGCCTTATAACAACAAACTGGTTTCGGACAAGAGATCTCACCCTGCTGCCTGCAGATCAGCCCTTGCATCCTTTTATTCTCCTTCAAGACACTTGGGTGAATATCTTCCAGTCCTGGTGATCTACTCATTTTGTCTATTCCTTCCATAATCCCTTCTCCAGTCACTTAAGGCTGGGCAACTTAATGTGCGACTTCTGTATGATGCACTAATCAGAGATGAACTCTGCTGTCAGGATCCTTCCCCCTGAAACGTCCACCCATTTACAGATGGTGGGAATGGGGAGCAAACACTCCGCTCTCTCACATACCCACTCCCTGCCTACTGAAAGTATATTTTTTTATGCATGCACTATGAAGGAAGAAATAGAAGTGCTGCAATTTCAGTATACTCACTTTGTTGTTAACTTATACAACCTGCTAGCTTTCTGCTTCCCTCACCCCAAAGACTCGGTGAGCCAGGCGAGATGCTGCTGGCCGCTGCTGGCCACCAACCCCAGCTGAGACAGGCTGGCAGTGGGTGCCGCATGTCCCCGGTGCTGCACAGGCCCAGGACAACCAGGCTGTGGGCTGGTGGCACAGTGCAGTCAAGTCCTCCCAATTAAAGAATGAAACTTAGCTGTTGCGTAAATCGCTTGTGATTTCCTCTGTCGTGCAGAAGATGCCTTTGTTTAGATCAGATCCCTGCCCTGAAGGGTTGCATAAATGAGATGTAAATCCACTCTTGTTCTACAAGCAGAAGTGGATCCTGCCTACTCTCTGTTTCAGAAGATCAGCTCTTACATGCCTTTACACAGTTGCATTTTTAGGGTGGGTTGGGTTTTTCTGCCTCCCTCACGTCACTGTAGCTTACATCTCTCTCCTTCCTTAGAGGGCTGTTACAGTTTTGAAAAGGCCTAGCTCCACTCCGGTGGCTTGACAGGAGAAAAAACCTCCCTTCCCAAGCCACACACTTACAGGAAAACCCATGCAGACTTTTAAAATATGTATCATCCCACTGCCTTTTATCGAGGAGGACTGCTGTGGATTTCCATTGCTTCATTATGCAAAAAATATATGATCAAATATTCTGCCAACCAAACTGGCTGTGAAAATGAAATGTTACAAGTGACCCAAATAAAATTTAATGGCTATGTTTCTCATTCACTTGTAGCAAAGGTACAAGCCATCACCAGCTCTGATCCCTGACTACAGATTATAGAAGTAAAATTTCAGCTGTTTATATGTTTTTAAAGAAAAATAAAATTAATTTGGTTCAGAGTGATTCAGATATGAGATTCTGATCTGCATTTCTACAGCCTTTCAGGAAAACATTTGTTTCCACCTAACCGGACATAGGTTTGCCACCTGGATGGTAATCCTGGTGTGATTTCACACTGATGATTATCAAGGACTTTTACTGTGTCATAAGTGATCGGAGGAAAGTGGGCTTGTAGGTGATTCTGTAGTTATCTACGTGGTCTGTAAAAGCATCTTACTTCCTTATTTTTAATACTACCTGGAATTGTTACATACAATACAGCAAAACAGAATAAAGAAGAACATTAAAAGTTGTTTTACGTAGCATAAGCAGCAAGGTAGTGATGAGACCCCAAAGGAGCCTGCTGATCGATTTTGTTGTCGGAGAGCAAGACAGCTTCATTGAGAAGAAGCACTGCTGAGGAGGGGGGAATTGCTAACAGCACAGCAGCTCCACATAGCATCCATGCTCCTGCTTAACCATGAGCTTGGGCACAGTATGGGCAGTGAAGCATAGAGACACTGCTGGTGTCCCCAAGATCAGCTGCTGGATAAACTCAGTACATCCACAACAACCATCAGCGACTGCTCTCAGGTAAAGGATTTAAATTACACAAAACAAAATGTTGCCAGGAAAGCACTGTTTTGAAAAGCAAGAGCTGCAATTACCAGTCCCAGACCTGATTCCTCACCACTGCTTCTGTTCTCCTCACCCAGAGAGCCCATGCTTGGCCTTGTGCCAGCCTGCTGCAGTCAGGTTTTAAAGCCTCACTTTGAATTGATTTCTATCAGCTCCAGGCCCACCACAAGTGGAGGGTTTTAGAGAAGATCCCTACCAGTTCCCCACCAGCTGTTAGCCCCTATCTCCACCACACCTCCCTCCTCTCTCAGATGTGCTCCGGGCTCAGCCACTCCTGTGGCTCCTCTCTCTCACCCCCAGCTGTCCCAGCAAGAGGCAGGCATATTTCCCTTTCCTTACCCTTTCCTCCCGGGCTGGGATCCAGAACACTTTCTATTACCTCTAAACACAAGGGAAGAAGCAAAGAAGACCCCTCCTGAGCAGTGTGGAAACACAGCCAATGCTTTTCATCCTGTACACTCAGAACTTCAGCTTCAAATCTAACATCACGTACCAGAAACTTGCAAGCACACACCCATTACATCTGTTTAAGTGAAATAAAATCCAGGTGACTGCTTCATTCTCCAAATGAAAACATTTTTGTACCTTCCTACAAACGTGTTAATTGTTTCATAACCTCAGTATTCAGCTTCTTTCCTCAGCTAGTTAACAGTGTTTCCAGAAACACTCATTCATCTGCTGGCTTTGAAGGACAGCTAAAACACTTACACAGCAGCAGCAATCAGGGTGCATCAACTTTTAAGCCAAAAATAGGACACTCTCCTAGCAGTAAACTCTCTCTTTGTCACTTAATTTTGCAGTTATATTGATTTTATTTTTTTTTAAGCAGTTTGGGCCACTATATGCAGAAAAGATGCTTTAGCACAGTACACTATATTGGTTTTCAAATTATTTGCTAATACACGGCTATACCAATTTCTCTTATCTTTGCTGTCTGTCCCCCTGTTTAGGAAGGGACTTTAGAACAAATAAGACAGCACTGCTGAGATGTATTCCTTCTGTCCACTCCTGCCATTCTCAAAGTCACTGAATTGTCAAAATTCATGGCTGCAATTTTCAAAATCCCTCTTCACAGTTTCCACTGGGTTTTTTAGATGCACAAGTGACTTTTCAGCTGATGCTTAGAAACAGAAAACCACTCAGCAAGGACACCCTACACATTCTGTGCTCCTAATGAACCCACAGCTTTTTACCTGCCCTCCAGTAGCATTACCCAGTGGATAAACAAGACTTTTCCCCTTTCAAAGCCTGAAGCAACCTCCAGAACCTCCCCAGGAAGGTAACACCTCCACAGCCTCCCTGCCAACAGGTAACCCAACTCTGCATAGAAATGCAGGATAATTACGGTATAATTTCAGCAGCAGGTGTAACTCTTTAACCCACAGAGGCTGGCTGTCTCCCCGGGAGTGAAGGCAACTCCACCAGAGAGAAGCCCTGTGGGGGAAGTACTGTGAAAAGCTGAGCCTGGAGATGTTTAAGCCGCATGTTGGTTTTGTTGTAGCTACATCTGTTCTCTTTCCTCTGCTGTTTGTCTCTTCCCATAGCCAGGAATACTCAGACCTGCCGGTTTCAGCTGAGCACCTGAATCATCCTCAGGTTTTCCTCACCTAGGTAGGTGGCAGGTCAGCAGGCATATTCCTGGCCAAACATGGAAAAGCAGTGGCTGGCACCTTTACAGCCAGACTCCGAAGCACCCGAGCCACAGCTTCCTTTCTGCACATTCTGCATTGCAGCCTTATCCTTTTCCTGATCACCCTGGCGCTGCATTTAACTGTGACACACGCCACGCACCACTCATCCATTGGGCACATACACCTGGCTCTTTCTGGAGTTACTCCACACATCAAGGACATTTGTCAGCAAATTATGGTGTGTATATAGCAAGCCATGCTGCCAGCCTGGGCCAGGTCCCTTTGTTTTCATTCATCTGCTGCCATTAACATTATTCTGCCCATGACAGGAACATGACATTGTCACCTACGTATTTGTGATCAGGCTTAGATTTTAGTTACCAATAAAACCAAGCCACGCTGGAAAATACACTTTTTCATGTGGCCAGAAATTGAATGGAGAATAGCTGCTCAACCAGCAGAAAAGCAATTTTATTCTTTTCTTTTTCATAGAAACATAGAATCATTTAGGTTGGAAAAGACCTCTAGGATCACCTAGTCCCATCTTCATCCAACATCTCCTTAATCCCTAGACCATCTCCTGAAGTGCCACATATACCTGGTTTTTGAACACCTCCAGGGATGGTGACTCCATCACTTCTCTGGGCAGCCTGTTCCAATGGCTGGCTACTCTTTCAGTAAAGAACTTCTTCCTGCCATCCAGTCTAAACCTCCCCTGGCACAGCTTGAGGCCATTACCTCTCATCCTGTTATTAGTTGCTGGAGAGAAGAGACCAGCACCAGCCTGGCTCCTTTTAGGTAGTTGTAGAGAGCAACGAGGTGTCCTCTCAGCCTCCTCTTCTCCAGGCTAAACAATCCCAGTTCCCTCAGGTGCTCTTCATATGACATATCCTCCAGACCCTTCACCAGCGTCGTTGCCCTTCTCAGCACCCACTCCAGCACCTCAGTGTCCTTCTTGTACTGTGGTGCCCAAAACTGGACACAGTACTCAAGGTGTGGTCTCATGAGTGCCGAGTACAGGGGCACAATCACCTCCCTACTCCTGCTGGTCACACCGTTTCTGATACAGGCCAGGATGCCATTGGCCTTCTTGGCCACCTGGTCATGCTGCTGCGTCCTTCTCCACCATGCAGCTTTCCAGCCACACTTCCCCAAGCCTGTAGCATCGCCAGGGGTTGTTGTGACCCAAGTGCAGGACCCAGCACTTGGCTTTGACTTTTAGCCTAATTGCTAAGTTTGGTTTTATATTTTAGTTAATGTTATTAGGTTAGTTCAGGCAGTTTTAGCTTGGTTGCCCATCCCTCTGCAGATACAAAGTGTCCTTGTGACTATGATCAAGTCTGTTTGTAAGACCAACAGTAAGGAAGTCATATTTTAAATTAAAGCATCTTGTAACCACTTAGAAAATAAATATATGAAGAGTTTTGAAATGGCAATCAGCTAGTCCTTCTACTGAAGCAGAAATCTGATGGGGGAACAGGGGTATTATCTGAGGGAAACCGAGAAACAGAAGTTTAGTGACACACTGAAAATTTCTGATGAAAACAAAGACAAGTAAAGGAAAGTGGTGATCTATATTCAATTCAGCCTACCAGAGATCTGCATGCATTATCCTCTACATCTCCTTCCCTCCTTAATTATCTAGACAGCTTCAGTGTCTCTCAATCTCAGGGTCACCAAAGCCACTTTCTAGTAACCTGATTGCCAACGACAACAAAAAGCTCAGAATTGCCTATTTTTGCGTATTGTTTCATTTTCATTCAATTCACAGCTGGTCCAGAAGGGCTTCTTAATGTCTGTCTGATGACCTGTAAATTCACACCAGTGAGTGAAAATAGCTGCCCCTCAGAAAGAAGTACAAGTCCAGAGCTACTGGTCACCTGAGAACTCCCAGATGCCCATGGCAACTATTTCCTCCTACGTGCCTGTCCCATATGTGTACTTATTCCCCCTTCTCCATCACCCTCAGGTGATACTTCAGCCTCCTCTGGTGAAGCTGCCTGAAAAATATTTGCTGTGCAAAGATCAAAGAGAAGCAACAATTAAAACTGGGTGAGGGCGTTGAAGTTTAAAGAAGAAATGCTGGAAGACATTCAGAGAGAGCAATGTAGAGATGATGGGCATGTCAGCTTGCAACACCGGAGCTCTTTCTGATGTGTGACTTCACATGGCCATAACTGGCGGAAAATTTCCAGAAAACCTTTTCAAAATGAATTAAGTTTCAGAAATACTCCAAAATTCCTTAGGCACAGCTCAATCAGCCTTGAGTGGGGGGATGAGAAGAGGAAGATTAAAAAAAGTAATGTCACACAGGCCGGTACCCCTCCCTTTGCTCTCTAGCTTTTCACTACCCATTTGTCAGGTTATAGCAATGTAAGACTGGTGCTATTGCAAGCAGCCAGTTTTCTCTGGGCCCTCCAGATCTGGTTGGGATGACAGCCTTATGCAACAAAGGTGCGGGAGCCTGTGAAGAAAACACCGTCAGTGCTGAACTGGCAGCTCAGTGCAAGAGGCAGAGTTGGCAGTGATTTAATTTGTCTTCCTTACATAGGCACTTCCTCACTGCAGCCACCATCGAGGTCCCTGGAAGAAGGGCTATGGTGGAGAAGTGCATGTGAGAAAGAGAAAGGTTTTGCTAGCTGGCTAGTACTTAATGCTCCTGTTGAAATATTCAGGAAATAAAAAGGTCTGTTCTTTCAACCACCTCTTCTTGTTTGCTTCTTGACATTGATCTCAGTAGTTTTCATGTGTGAGAACCACTAGCTACCTACTACTACCTTTAGATATTTAAGATCTCATCCTCATGACATAAACACAAGAAGGACACTGATAGTTTCAAGGTGTTAGGGAGAACGAGATGTGGGATTGCTGCGTAGAAGTAGTAGTGATCTCATTCACAGGATCTCGTGAAGGCCAGAGAGATGTGTCTTTTAATGAAAGCATGTAATACCAACAAATACCGTGACATGACTCCAGAGGGTCTTAGAGTGGCTTTTAAATAATTGAAGAGAGAGTTTAGATGCTGCTGAATGGTGGTGCTCTGGCTTTCAGGCTAAGTTTTGTGAAGTTTACTACAGACTCCAAAGATGGAGTGCATTCTAGCTTGAAAACAGAGCTGAGAAAGCTTCGAGCTGCACCGGGATCAAAGTTTGTTAATATTTTAATGTTTCTAACATGATGCAGAGTGCATGAAAAGTCTAAGCCTTGGGGACCATCTTGCTTAATTTATGTAGTGAGTCACTACCAAAAACAAGGCTGTAGTTCTGCCTTCCTGATGGCAGATTAAATTCTGGCTATTCTCAGTAGTCCAATATTGATCACTAAAACAACTTCTTCTTCCTCTTCTGCATTTTTACCAAAGAAAATAGAAAATTAATTTGGTTCAGGACAATAATAGGCAGTCAGGAAAAGATGTTGGAGCTGACTATCATTAGCTATACTGCTTTCCAGGCTAGTATAGAGATAAATCAGATCAGCATTTGGCAAACAAAATGGTCATGCTGGTGCTGGAATAATTGCATGCATTGTCAGAAACGCAAGGAAAGGCCCTTCAAACATGCTGTCTACTTAAAGTCAACTCTGGTCTATTTAAAATAGATGTCTATGGAGCAAACACGATCTAGTGGAAAGCAGCACTGTGAGGCATGAATAAAAGTAATTGCAAAAGAGCTGCTATTAGCAGTGCACTTTTGAAAGGCTTGACTGTTGGAATAGCAGTAGCAGGCTGGCTGCCCAACAGCAGGACATGCAGGTAGATTAGTTAAAGAGACACCACTCAGAGCTCTTCTTTGTTCCTAACCATCCCACATAAAAACTGGCAAAGCACTTGTTCTCCAGCTCCATGGGCAGTGGTGTTAGGACAAAAATCTTCCAAGTAAGAGGGTGATGTAGCACAGATATCTTCTCTATGTAGGAAAGCATCTGGAGCCCAGAGCTCTATATAGCTTGGGAAACGGAAGACCACTGTGACATCCATGACATATTTTGGCTCCCCTGCTGTCCACACTGCCTCTTGTAATTCCATTTTGCTCAGAGCAAAATGCCAAGGGGAAACCCAAGACAACTCATTTGCAATTGCTACTGCTTTCCCCATCCCAATACACAATACTGGGCAGTAGGGGAAGATCTTCTGTGCAGTGAGCGTTTGAATTCAGTTCTGGTTTCTGGTCTCCCAAAGCAATGAGCTGTCTTGTCCTGCCACAGCTGCTGCCTGAGTTGTTTATAGTGGGTGGGATGGAAGTGCTGGGTTTCCCTGGTTAGAGCGGGACCTTGCCCACTTTTTAAGTGACTTGAATGCAAGCAAAGACTATGAGTTGGCTTGGTCACCAGACCCAGAACTGTCTCATTTGTACAGTTGCTTCTGGCAAAGCTAAACTGAATTCAGCTATTTTAGGTGAGCTTCGAGCCTCAAAGAAAAAGGGAAGGCAGATTGATGTTTTCCTGTATTAGATAAAGCCTCGGACCTCATTATATCAGGCAGTCTTTTAACCTGACAAATAAAGAAGCAAAAACTGTACAGTTCCACGTGTAACAATATGACTGGCTTTTACCTCATTATAAAAGACTATATACAGTGATATAAGTTTTTACCCTAGTTTGAAAATACAAAAGAATCTGATGATTTTGTTACAGCTTTGCTCATCCCCGAACAACGTGATTCCCCAGGAGGTTTCACTAAGAATGATGCATTATTCTGTTTGTGTTTTGAAAGACTATCACATCTCAGAGATGCTGCAAATGACATTGATTTGGTGTTTGTAAAAGACTTAATAGCAGCTAGGCAAGCCAAGGGCTTTAGGAAACAGAATGACACTGTGTAGGGACCAGCTAATCCTGTGGCAACCTGGAGAGCACTATTGCCTGGAGCTCTTAAAGAAGCACCAATCGTTGATCTGGGCCTGCAGTGGATCTCCCAAAATAGCCTGGTACTGACTATCCTACTGGAAAAGAGAATAGCACAGCCAAAACCCTGCAAGCTTCTGGCACCAGCATGCCTCCACATGTCGTGAATGCCTGCTAGCAAAGCTTCATATGGCCATTATCCTATGAAAGGTTCATTTGCATATCTGTGCCACTTGGGAAGTGAATATTGTTTATATTAGCCAACAGCTGATGACAAAAAAGAGAACGTCTGCCTGGGACATGCTGTGCTTTCTAAAGCTGAGGTGAATTGGTTGTCTGCAGACACACTGTCATGAGACATGTCAAACTGCTTCAAGATTTGAACGTGGGAATGGCATCATAGTCAAAGTCACAACTCTGGCCAGTTTCAGGTACATGCCCAAATAAAAGGATTTCCATCAAGCTGCAGTACAAGGTAGGAAGATGTCTGTAAAAAAAGGTCTTAAAGAAGAACAACCCTAAGCCCCTGCAGCCTAGATGTAGGAAGACTAGGCTCCTCACCACTGCTAGCTGTGGGGATGGTGCAGATTGTGAATCTCAGAGCCAAAAGCACATCAACCTGGAGGTGACTGACCCCTGAGCCTGCTGCACTAGCTATGCTGTCAAGAGCTACTCCTATCACAGGGTAAACTACGTCCCAGTGACTCAGAGAGTGCATATGGCACTTTTAGAAGAAAACAGGGATATGAGAACTTCTTCAAAAGCATATGTTCACCTTTCTCCCACACCTACACAGAAGTGCAAGGTGCAGAACAGGCTCCACATGCACATCATCGTCATTGTCACAGCAGAGTACAGTCTGCTCCCAGGCGGGGCAGTGGTTTTGCAACCACTGAGCTCTTAGCAAACCTCAAAACTGTGATGTCTTCATTTGTTGTGGTTCTGCCACGCTTGAAGCTGTGCTCAAGCTGATAACACACACTTTTGCTGGTTTGGGCTGGCTCTTTGCCTGTGTCTGGGATACAGGTTCTCACCCTCAAACAGCCATCGGGGGAGAAGGAGATATGGACAAGTCCGGGCAATGTTTTTCTGACGTTTGTTTCCTCTTAGAGGTATATCAAACTCAAAGTTTCATTTGCTTCCTCCAGACATATTAGGACAAGTGGGTAGTACCTTTTTACATGCCTTCTCTTAATGGTTAGTAGATCACGTTTTGGTGTCTTATAGATGATCAGTTAACCCCACCACCACCATAACAGAACAAGTCTCCAAGACCAACAGCACAATCTTGCAAGCCCTTCCTTGCTTTTGGAGAACCTCTTTTAGCCACATTATAGTGAGTGAGTTATGGAGGAGCAAGGAGATCTTCCAGACTTCCTTTCTTTTTTTAAAAGATCTTCCTGGTTAACAAAGTGCTGCTATGGGAAAAAAAAACCAAACCCAAAACAAAACAACAAAAAAACCCCCAAAAAACAACAACTCACTGCACTGCTCAGTAACTCAGCAAGGTACAATAATTCCCTCCTATGTTACGCAAAAAGACAAGCTGAGGAGCTACAGCACTTTCCTCTGGACTTAAAAAAAATCAATAATTTGTTTGTTTATAAATCTGCAAAATCCTGTGGAGACTTCTTCCTCTCCTCTAATTTTGTTGGCAAGGTCAACTGGAAAAGGTTTCCAGCATCTGCCATGTCTGTTGGGAGGCCTTCCACCCAATGTGAAAACCCCTCTCCTGGTGTAGCCAGAAAGGCTCTCACTGAATCACAGAAGTCACTCACCAGCAGCCTCCTCTATTTTCACTGAGTCAATAAAGGAAATTCTCACCACCATGATTGTCTGATTCTGTGACAGAGCTGTAAAGATGCAGGAGGTATAATATCAGTTGCTGCACAGACATCCCAAACATACACTGCCAGTACCTCCAGCCTTGGGTTGCAGCTACCCTGTTATTTTAGTATTAGGTTTATACTTTAACAGCAAGTGCTAATCATTCCACACCATGTGGCAATTCTGAGGCCTCTGCAACTTGTCACTGCAGACCAGAATGGTATTAGAAAAAACTCTTTATGACTTAAATGAGGAAAGAACAAAACAGTCCGAAGACAAGAATCTACACTCTGTCACAAATACCCAAAAGACAGCACCACACACCTTAACTGCTTCAAACAAAAAAGTTTGACTTGTTTCAAAACAAAAAAGAAAATTATTTGCCAGTACTTTAAGTAAACAGTTTGGGTGCCTAGGCACTCCCAGACATATTAATAAATTAAAAGATGCAAAAAGTGAGATGTCATGCTTAGGGACATGGTTTAGCAGTGGACTTGGTACAGTAGGGTTATAGTTGGACTATATGATCTGAAAGGTCTTTTCCAACCTAAATGATTCTATGATTCTAAAAAATACTTCTTTATTGGCAGACAGATTGTGGTGCTGGGAAAGAGGCAATAAGTTTGATGAAAGAGTACAGCTGCCATAAAAGGGACACTTTGTTACAGCAGGACTCTTCAGACTGGAAAAGAAATTCATGAGTGGGGAACGCTAGAGGTCTACAGAATCAGCAGTGACAAGAAGACAGTGAAAAACAACTAACCCTTTTCTAATACAATAACAAGGAGGCATTAAACGTTCAAAGCCAACAAGGGATGCATCCTCTTATTGGTATGGACTTAACCTGGGGAATTCTTTCCTGCTAATCACTGGGGGAATTATGGGTTTGCATGGCTTCAAAAAGCAATTGGACAAACCCATGGAAGGAAAAGGAAATTCATCAACAGCTAATAGGCACAACGATACTTCCTCTGGTGTTTAAGATGTTCCTGAAACAGAAGTCACTAGAATCTAAGAGAGTTTCATCATGTGATCCAATATGGTCATTCTGTACGTACAAACCACAGCTGCCTTCAGGAGGTGCATGGGACTTCATGAGCTTAAGCCCTTCCTGGGGCACCCAGGTGGTTAGACAACCTTTCAGAATACAGAACTCAGACAGTAAAACAGATGCAGGAAAATAAGTCCCATTTACACTTCAACAAGGTAAAGGAATAAAATTACAATTTTGCTGTATCCTCTTCAGATTGAGATGATGGAATGAGGGAGACTATATATAACAGACAGTAAGACCCTGTGTGATTAGGAGGTGCTCATCATTTTCTGCAGTTGTACAGTTTCCCAACTGCAGGACCAAGACAGAAGAAAGAATCACAGAACAGTAAGGGGTTGGAAAAGACCTCTAGAGATCATCTAGTCCAACCCTTCTACCAGAGCAGGGTCACCTAGGGGAACGTTACACAGGAACGTGTCCAGGTGGGTTTGGAAAGTCTCTGGAGAAGAAGACTCCACAATCTCTCTGGGCAGCCTGTTCCAGTGCTCTGTCATCCTCACGGTAAAGAAGTTTCTCCTCACATTGCAGTGGAACTTCTTGTGTTCCAGTTTATACCTGTTGCCCCTCATCTTATCACTGGCTACCATTGGAAAGAGAATGGCCCCATCTTCCTGACACCCACCCTTCAGATATTTATAAACATTGACCAGATCCTCTCTCAGTCTTCTCTTCTCCAAGCTAAACACCCCAGGTCTCCCAGTCTGTCCTTGTAAGGGAGATGTTCCAGTTCCTTAATCAAGAAGGATGCTTTCAAAATCAGCATTTCATGATAAGAAATGCTTATCACTGAAACACTGCATTTAAACAACTCAGAGGAGACCAAATATCTGTCTTTGAATATATTTGTAATTTATTTTGATTTTTCGGGTATACAAGGCTTGAACTGCACACTTATCCTTTTTCTTATATTGCCACCTGGTGGTCCTAGGCATGTGGAAGCCATAAAGCTGCCGATTTTTCAGTTAAGTGACCCGAGTTTAGGCATTTAAAATAGTAACCATTTCTTTTCTTCTGAGAACGAAGGTAAGTATCTTTTAAATATAGAATTTGTAGGAGTGAGGAGCTGTTTGGATTTACCACCAACATGGTAGTTCCTGCATATAGTGTAGTCAGTTCTCGATTATCTAAACAAAAGGCTGCACTGGCCACCCCAGGTCACAGGGAAATGGTTATTATGGGCTGCAGCTCTGCTGTGGGCTCTGGCCACCTGCCTGGGCTGGGTGCTGTGCTTGCCACAGGCAAGGGACCCTGCTCTTGGAGACAGGAGACAAGCAGATCTTCCAAGCAGAGCCAGAGCATCATCTCTTCTGCCCTTTCCACCTTGGCAGTGGTGGAAACATGCTGCAAGGACACTTAACTAGTACAAAGGGGACTCTTTTGTTCCCAGGAGCTGTGTTACCACATGGCTGGAGTGATGTCTAAGTTCACATCTCACAGAGATATCAGAGTACGCTGCACAGTAGGCACCAGGAAGTCCCCAGCTCAGCAGGCACACATCTTAAAATTTGCAGCTCTCAGTCTCAGGATTGCATTGCCACCACACACAGGCAAGTGTGTGCAAAAGAATTTTATAGGAAAGGCACATGATAAGCCTTATTTAAAAAACACATAATAGGCTTGGACTTCACAGGGGAGGAAACTATACAATAGACTTTAAACTGGCCTACTGTAACAAGACCTTGATAACTGGTCCAGTTTTGGGTCCCCCAATACAGGAAAGATGTTGTTCAACAGGAGCAAGTGCAGCAGAGGGCCACCAAGGTGGTGAGGGAGCCAGAAGAGTTGTCCTGTGAGGGGAGGCAGAGGGATGAGGCTGGTTCAGTCTGGGGAAGAAAGGGTTTTGGGAGCACCTGGTAGCAGCCTTCTGATACCTAAGAGGAGGCCACGAAGAAGATTGAACACAAGGTCCTTTGACCTTTTACATGATAAAACATAGCCACATTTTTTTTGATGGGTAGAAAAAGTTAAAGCTGTCCTTTGCCTAGTAGTAGCTGACCAAACCTAGCACTTACAGCTTTCCATTGGCTTTACTAGACTGATTTTCATGTAGGTGTAATTACAGGGGTGGTCTACCAGCCTGAGTCAATGCTCAGCAGCTGTAGAGGGACTCCCACCTCAACTAATCCCAATGGGTTTGGTGAATTAGAACAGTTACTGAAGGTACAACTATGTTTGTAATACAGAGAGAATGGATGCATGCGCTGAAGAAGCAGAAGTTTGATGAAAGCGCCCATGGTAGGTTCCTACATCACACATTTAGCACCTGTGAAAGTTGGACAGACTCACACTGAAGACCTACATGGAGCGACATACAGACATCTCAGGTGCTTCCCTGCACTGTAGCTTTTTCAGCCTCCCTGGCTGAATCTCTTCTGCAGATAAAGAGAAACGTGTGGTGCAGCTCGGTATTCTCTGTGGACACTGGTGAAGACTTGCAGCACCCAGAGAATCAAGAGGGAACTGCCCCATATAGAACTGCCTGCCATGTCAAAGTGAAGAGCTTAACCAGCAGAAAGCTTCTATGATCCAAAAAGTGTCTGTGGAGTACAGATATTCTCTCAGAGAAGAGATCTTTATATGAAAACTCCAAGGATGGAGACTCTCCGAGATTATGAAACAGAAAGGCAAACATAACTGCTTTATCTTGAAAAGCACTAGGAGAGCTTCCCTTGGGGAGACTGCAGTCAATTCATTTTTGTAGAGGAGAAAAATTCCCCCCAGTGGCAGGTGTACAACTTATGCTTTAGCAAGGGAGGAGAGGGATGCTGCTCACACGTACAGCAGTAATTTGCTGTCAGGAAAAAAGGAGGTAATGAGACTGGACAGCCTGTGCAAATACCAAGAGCCCAAAACCCAGCAAAGGAAGAATCAGGCACAGACATAGAATGCAGAAGAGAAAATACCAAGAGGATGTTATATTTGATATGTATAAACTCTCTTAGGATTATGTATTAAAAAGCATAGGATTATCTTACAAGAACAATAGGAAGAGATAATAGGATGTTGAGAAAATAAGGATTGATTATAAGAGGATTTAGGGGCCTGCAAGAATGGAGAAGGAGCTAAGAAGGCAAAATGTCTTCTTAGAAGAAGAGCGGGTGAGTAAAGAGAGAAAACGCTTAGAAAAACCCACGAGATCCTGCATCCTTGTTTGCACAAGCTCTTGATTCAAGGGGAAATAGTTCCTCTGCAGTAAAAAACCTGGTTGCCGCATCCCTTGTTATTTCAGTTGGGATCAGCTGGTGTCTATATAAGGGTGACACTACCATAACATGGCAATTACCTCGGGCATAACACCTCCTCTCCTCTGTACAGCAGTAATGTTGGCTGAATCACACCAACACGAATTACATGGAGCAGCTCTCGTAGAGGACTTCAAGCCCAGGTCATGCTTGATTGGTACAGCTACCCCGGGGTACTGGAGCTAGCCTCGTTATTGTGGTACCGTATGGGGCTTCGTCATACGGTCTATCCTTAATTCCCTCCAGAAAGAGCGAGGGATCATTTTTAGTTTTATTACTACATTACAGCATAGATGAGTTACTACAGAACATAAATTGAAGATGCTAGCAAAGTTCGAAAAAGCCATTGAACACAAACTACTCAAATACAGTCACCAGAGCTGGTCACACACGGTGAGAGCAGGAACCGCACTTGAGTTTGAGTATCAGGGACTGGCAAAAAAAGCCCATAGCCCTCCAGGCTTTCTACCAGAAAAGGCAGAAGCAGGGTAAGGGGAGTGTCTGAAGGAAGGTCCTACAACTGTCAAGGATGTGCCAGTACACTGGGCAAAAGTGGGAATGCTTGGAGGGTCAAGGGCTGAGAAAGTCATGGGGTAAACACGCTGCCCTGCCACCTCCAAACTACTGCATTGCTAAGCTGTGCTCAGTAACTCCCACCTCCAACAGCTACCTAAGGCACTAAAGGCAAATTCTGAATTTTGTACTGTCAGAGATTTTGTGTCATCCTTCGTACAACTCCAGATGCTCCTTAAAACAGAGCAAGCAATATTTTTGCTGCCTATTTCAGTTAAAGTTTCCTTATTGGCAATAGCCACTTCTTCTTTAAAGTGGGATTCGAGTCCAAATGAGGACACAGCTGTTTCCTCCCCTCCCTCATCTCTGCAAGAGCTGCAATCGGCAGCGAGCCTCGGAGCATTCTCATTTCTTCCCATTAAATATTTGGGAAAACAGATTACTCAGAGTTGCCAAAGTGATGTTTTCAATAGCTGAAAGCTCAATAATTGACTTCCTTGAAATTTTCACCAGCTTCTAGTTACTTTTGAAGTCCCAGCCCACAAGACCGATGACAGCAGAAGAATAAACTTCTTTTTTTAAGACTTAGCATGACATGGAACCTCTTCCTTCTTTCCCATTTCATAAGTGGAAAAGAAGGGAACAATCGCTAGCTTGCTGCTGGCAGCAGTGTTTAGAGAGCCTGCCATGTGGAGCAGCGGATTCCACGGCATCCTCGCCACCGAAGTCAGTGTTAGCACACCTTATCAGTCCAGCACAGACTTGAGGATGCCTGCATCCCAGACTGACAGATTTAGCATGGCTTTGGATAATCTCAATAACCATTTGATTTTGGTCATAGCTCTCAGACTATAAACAACAAGACCCACGACATTTCCTGCTTGCTTTTCATGGATGCTTCTACTGTACAACAAGACAATCCTACTCCTTTAAGTCTGACTACATAAAATAGTCTGTTTGTATCCTTGGCTATGAAGTCTCCTCAGAACAAGCATAAAGCCAGTAAAATACTTTCAATAGTATGCACCCAAAATATTGATGTGATGGCTTTACCATAATTATACCAAAAGGTATTAGAACATTCTTTGCAAAACTTTAGTTCACCCCATCACATTTTTCAACTCCATTCTCAATGGTACTGTACGATGAGCAGAGAATTTCAGAGCATCACATACATTGCCAACAGCTCATTTCTTAAAGCATTATCTCAGACTAATGCAAAACAGTAGTTTATTACTTTATTTTAATGCATAATGTTTTATAATCAGTAAGAAAATAATTTTTAGTTACTTGGCTAAAGTCTTTTAAGTTTCGATCTTTAATTCTAGATCTTCACTTTCAGTAGCAGAAGATGTGAACGAGCGCTTACATGTTCACTAAAACAAAGGAAAAAGCCTCAGAGAAACTACAAATTGTTTACTCCCTTTGTCTTCCCTGTGTAGTAGCTCTTTAATTTGTAAGTTTAAGAAGTCTTTAAACATCTTTGCTCTGTGATAAATTGACTTTTTTTTTGTCCATGTAAAGATGCCAGAACTGAGATTTCCTCCTGCAGAACATGACATTCCCTTTCCCAACGGTGCCTTCTCGAGGTGGTCTGTAACAGAACACCTTGGAGAGGGCAATGGCACCAGTTCATTTACATTGCCTTTGAATCGGATAAAGGGAGATAAAGAAGCAATGTAACTTTACAATAAAAAACTCTGCGTGGAAAGAAACACTTTGGCGTGTAGTATTTGAAAGCAGATGCCACTGAGATTCAGACTGGGATGATTACAGGCTTTTGAAATATATTTGTAAGCAGAGTTGATACAGAAAAAACTCTTACTTTAAAATGAAAAAAAAAACCCTGGAAATTTATCCCAGCTTTTCTTCCTGGAATTGAGATTTTGGGATAAAACCCAGTACCACTATTGTGATTATTTTCCAATAGCAACCATATGGACAGAACAATGGACTGGTTTTACAGATGGATGTTCTGATGGGGTTTTTTTGGTGTTGTGTAAGCTTTACATCTATTGGTAAAGACCGTCACTAAAAAAAAGAGGCAATTAAAGCAGTAATTGCATAAGAGCAAAATACGAGGTTAGCTTTGGCATTTTGTCAGAGCTTTAGTTATGTATTTGTAAAACAGGATTTTACTCTGATTTCTTAGGAGTCCACCCATCCCACCTCTCAGTTTACACACCCGAGCACACATCTTGGTGTGGTTTTAGTCAACCACATCATTTCAACCCAGGTCTGTCTCAAAGGTGGAGTGTTCAAAGATAAAAACCAACAGACTTTATAGGCTTGAAATTAAAAAAAAAAAATCCATTGGTGTCTAGAGCAGAAGCTGCACCTTGAGCTTACGTGCTGATGAATATCCACACATAGATGTAAAAGGTAACTAATCATAGGAAAATTAATGAAAAAACAGTCTGCAAAGGGCCCAAATCTGTGGGAAATAAGGGCTCGTCTGTGCCAGTGCTTATGGCAACATTTAATTACACACAGTTATTTAGCGGCAAGGTACATGAGTACATATGTCAATCAGCCCACGGTACCTCAGAAAGTAGCACTTGAGGGCTGCAGAAGCACTAAGCAGCTTAGCTCTCTAAACCTGCACAGACCCAGTTCTGCGCATTTTGGATGCAAAGGTTGGTTAAAAAATACTGAAGTGTAAAGAGCAGTGTGGAGAGCTGCAGTTTACAGGGGCTGCTGCATCAGCTTTGTACCCCGCTAGATCACGGAGGTTTAAAATAAACACACCGCGCTTGTCCAAACCCGTAACAGAAATGAAGGTAGAAATTCAGAAATATGTAATACCACTAGAGTTAGAAAATCCATGCAGGGGATTAGGCTGCTGTAGATGGTGCATTTCGATGTGTAGCATTTGCCTGTGGGCTTTCATCACTTGAATACTGGCCTTACACTTTACCTCATGTCCTCATTGGAGCTAGACCAGAACTAACTCTGTTCAGTGATTTTACTTCTCAGCCCAGTCTCTTCTAACTGCACTTTCTGAGGTTAACAGCAGATTTTCACAGTCTGCTTCTGGCAGTGACAACGCTCCATGTTTAGAGTTACTACCAAGGGTCGGTGTGTGCAGACCAAGGTCACTGCTGACTCTTGTGTACCACATGTAGAAAGTGAAAGGCCGCACCTGGGGGAGGAGCAGCCAGGACAGGTGACCCTGAACTGAGCAACGAGGGATTCCAGCCCACATACATCATACATACCCAGTGTACAGCCGAGGGATCACAAGGGTCAAGCCTCTTCTTTCAGCGGTTAGCATCTGAGGCCTCTGATTGCAGTCCATGCATTCCTGAATCCACTTCCCGAACCCAGCTCCTGGATCCAGTTCCTGTGAGCGGCAGACTCCAGTCTGGGACTTCCCCAGCGCCTGCTCCACAGCACCAGTGGTGATGGTGATGTAATTGACATCAGGGGAGCTGGGTTCAATACTGGGTTTGTATATGTTATTTTATTATTATTTTCATTAAAGCTGTTATAGTTTTCTTTTCCAACCCATAAGCCTCTCTCCCTATCCCATTTCTCTTTGCCTTTGGGACAGGAGAGCATCTGTGATATGTTCACTGGCCAGCCCAGCCCTAACCCTTGACAGCTCAGGACTAGCAGAAAAGGGTACTGCAAAGCTGGGACCACCATGATCCCCACCACTGGACGTGATCTCGCACTACACTGTCAAGGGATGACAAACACAGTACCAGCGGCTGTGTCGTGCAAAGCTGCAGCTTCCTAAGAATGGAGGTGGAAGGGCTTATGTGATAGCCTTGAAGATAAATGGGAAGAACTAAGTAAGTTTACACTTACCTCAACTTTGTTTTTATTGTAGAACATTGAACTATCTGCTATAAAGAGGGTGATACAAGCAACATGCGAAGTACCAATTAGACAGTCTTCTCTGCATAACTATATACAAAAGAAACACATGTGGAAGAAAATAAAAGGTAATAGCCATTCAGTGGACAAAACCAACAGTAGATTCTTTCAAATTAAAATCCAATTAAGATACTTTTTAGAAAAAAAAAAAACAACAAACCAAAGGGAAACAGCAAGAAGGCACTTGATTCCAGCAAACCAATAAAACAAGAATAATGAAGTAGAAAGAATATAGTAAATCTCTGGCAAATGCTTGCATTTCTCCTTTTTTTAAAACAAAGTAATCAAAAGAGAAATTAAATTTTCTAGGGGCACTTACAATAATCTTAAAGCGTATTACTTTGCTGTTTAAAGAACTCTGTTCTTCATTAGGCAGCCAGTGCTAACCCCCAGTACAATTGCTATAATTACACTGTTTTTTCCCCTTGGAAAACTTAGATTGATCCAAATAATTTTCTGATATTAGTTAATGAAATTGGTATCTGACTTGTTACCCTGATGCTGATTTACATACTGGCTTGAAAAGATTTTAGTGGATTTACTGAGGAAAAAAAAGGCATATATAAAAGTCATGCCCACTAAATGCATAGTGCAGTGATATGTGAACAAAGATAACTTCGTACACAGAAACTATTAATCATGTGTTGAGGTGTCTCTTGATAACCTCTAACTTAATTGAAAATACAGTGTCTATTACAAACATTTAGACTTGGGAGATCAACAGACTAATCTGATATTTAAAGCTGGAACAATGAGGTATATTCTTCAACGTGAGTCACAGAAATCCCAGGGGTAATGGAGCGGATTACTAAATTATCTAATAGCTGATGCTCGTTTCATGACGATATTTCACAAAATAAGAGAGAGGGACAATATGACATTTCACTTGTGCCCATAGGTTAGAGGGGCTGCATGGCAAGATGTACTAGTATTGGGAAGTATTATCCAGTATAATCATCACATTGCAGGTAAGATACAAAAATTATAGTTCTGACATAGGATAATTTCCATTTTTGGCAACTTTTTGAAGCTTCATGAGGGATGAGTTATGTCCTTTTTTGCCAGGATAATCTATGGTTGTTTACAAATCCATGGACAAGTAAAATACACTATTAAATGCTTAAAGCACACAGGTAAGGAAAGTAAACCACAGCAAAGCATCTTTATTAAGAAGTCAGGCTTTTATTCCCCTAAGTCATTTTAAAGAATGGAAAAACAGAATTGAAAATAAAAAGCTAAAATGTAAAAAACCTTTAAAACAAACTATAATTATTCTGAAAAGTGTTTGGCTCACTCTGTAGGAACTGTACTCCTTATCGAAAGATGCAACACAGTAAAAAGCCAAGCGCAATTCCAATTATTCCTGTATTATCAGCTCAGGTAGCAAGTGGTTCTGGAACAATGACAATTTCCCTCCCAAAGTTTAACTGCTTTCTAATTAGAGTCTAGAACTGGAGACAGACCTGCTGAGGTCTATTATCGTTCTATTTAAATTACAAGACAATCAGACAAATAAGTTAACTGGTTCAGCTTCTCACCAGAACAGACAAGGAGCACTCAGAATTTAGGAGGAGTCCAAAGGCAGTATAAGGAATGGCTACCAACTTTCAGCTTCTGGTATTTGTAAGCTTTCCCAGTCCTAGCTGTACAGGATAGCTCTTCAGCAAACTAAGAGATGGCTCTTCCACAGCCCTCTGCTCAGAAAGGGCTCACAGGCACACAGAGGAGACACCAGAAGGTTTAAGTGGTCTTTGAGTTAGGCTTTATGCCCCACATGGCCAAGAAGCTTGAGCCCAGCACTCTGCACAGCAGAAGAAAGAGGAATATGGACAGGAAAAAACAAACAAGCAGGGCTGTCCAAGCACGCAGACACAAACCACTCCTTCTCAAGTAAGGTGGTCTAAGACTAGGGCTGTAACAAACATTCAGCAGGCAATTAGAGAATACTTAACTGAGATCTCTGGTTAACTGCACATGCTTAAACCCACAGTGTCAGCACTGACAGGTCAACCAACAGTTGAATTTAATAAGAATAAGGAGTCCAAAACAATTCAGCACTCCAGTTGCAACCCCAAGCACAGAAGAACCCAAGTACCATCAGCTTCACACCCATCCTCACAGTCACAGTGAGTAAAGCTACCATTATTCTTCTCCCACTCCTCAACTCCAGGATATTCACCAACCAAAACATATAAAATACTCCATATTCCTGGAACTACAGAATTAGAAAAATATTTGACATTTCAAACCACCATAGAAGTTGCTTTAATAAGTTATATGTCAGATGTTTCACTTTCCACAGCAGAAAATTCAACAATCAAACTGCCTAAAAGCAGAAATAAAATGTTGTGGATCTGTTTTGCAGACAGACCTGCTGCCTTTGCTAAAGAGAAAATCTGTTGACATTGAATATCTTAACGCAGTGATCAGCTCCACAACTTGCAAGCTGCAACCACTCGCTGCTGTTCGGATCGTTACGTCCAGCTCTGCCTGCATGATGCCTCCAACACAAACGTTTCACAGCAAGAGCATGACTTTGGCTGCAACAAAGAGAAATCCATACATAACTGCAAAATGTCAAACGCAGCTGGGCATGGGACTGTAAACACCAACATTCATATAATTAGCACCCTTCTTTTAACACTACCAACTGAGGAAGAGCCAACCTGTGAAAACCAGCAGGTTTTAAGTTCTTCAAATAAGTAGGGCCATTAACAGTAAATGACATTTTATCCTTTCTCTCATCAATAATTTAAACAGCTATTGATTTCAAGTTTTACCACATTAAGCTGCAGGTTGAGCATCTCAGTTACTGAGATATGACAGATTTCTGGCTTTTAGCCTGCGATTTCCTGTTATCTGGTGTCTCTTTCCAATTCACTTCAAGCACACAAAGGCCAGTTACCATCAACTTTCATTTCCGGTACTAGCAATGCCAGCATGTGCAGGAAGAATCTCAGACAGTGCTCCAGCTGAAACATTCAAAGTTCCTCTACAGAGAGTTTCTCTAGCTGTCACTGCAGCAGTGCCACACATAGCTTGTCATTTCTTTGGTTTCTGCTAGAAGCTGCTCTTGGAAGCTTGCTGTCAGCCACTCCAAAGTTTTTTGCTGCTGTACACAGTGATTCTTGTCCCCTGCCCCCTTCAGTGTTTTCTATCATCTTATTTTATGGGTAAAGCTAATAGAGGTTTGTTTTGTTTTTTTAAAATTTTTTTCATTTTAAGTGGGGCCAACAAAGGGTACTAATTCTCAAAGTATTTGCATAGCATGAACTATTTTGAGGTTTAACCTGCCTACTTCATTGGGGTTTAATAAATCTGAATAACTAATATTTTTACTTCCAGGTTTTGTTTAAAGACATCTTTATAGACTTTCATGGATCAACCTTATCCTAAAAGGATAACAATTTTTGATATACAAATAAACCAGTTTCATATCCTTTCATACTATATGAACAGAACTCCAGCACTGTTAGTCTCAAGAATAATCTTTCCTTCCTCCTAACTTATTTTAAAAAGACATACCTGTTGTCCATCTCAAAACACATTGTCCAATCAGCTAGTTCTGGTTCTTGCCCACTCTGCTTCCACGTGTACAAGATAATCTTCCCATTCTCCAAGCCTACTGCAACAATATATCTATCAAGAGAATAACTGCATTAGTTCTGAAAGAGATTACAGCAGGCAGCTCAGTGAACCTGGCTCTAACGGTAGCTAGAAAGAACTAGCACTCCAACACTGCTGCACCTTGCCCTTCAAATCAATATTTACTTTTCCATTAAAACAACAACAAATCATCACAATTTAAATGAAAACTTCATTAAAAAATGAGCAAAGCAGACACTTGAAAAATACATTTGGCAAGGAAAAAAAAAATAAGGAGGTTATTACAGTATCAGACCAGTCAATACTGTTGGAAGAAAGAATGTGTTTCAGCTGTGTTCATGTTCCCCTCTTCCCTCCACCCCCCTTTCCCCCCCCCCCTTTTTTTTTTTTCTTTCNNTTGGAGAAGTCACCACACACCTGAAAAGTAAAAAAAAAAAGTGGGCTGGGTGGGACTGTCTTGTGGCTCTGGACCAGAGTCAACCCCCACATGCAGGTCGCCTGCTTCAAGGCACTCAGTGAAGGTGGGGATCTCCTGAATTTCTCTCCCCTGAAAGCCTGGGTTGACCAATGAGTCTACTAATTTCAAATTTAACATGAAACAGCATTACAGAAAAAAATAAAAAATAAAAAATCCATACCTTCCATCAGGAGCAAGCACACGGCTGATACTAACAGCAGTAACAGAATCCCCGGCATCCAGGACTGTAGAACAAGGCTTGATTGAATCCAACATTTTCCCCTCAGTTGTGACAGATAAGTCACACTGGCCCCAGACAATGACCTGTAAGAAAGAGAATCATCTAGTAATTTTCACCTTAATTTTTTTGTTAATCCATCCACAAAAACAGAATAACTCAGGTAAAATACTCCCAGGGCACAGAACAAAGTGGATGACCCCTAAAACAGTAAAAAACTTCCAGCTATAAAGATTAAACTTTTTAGACGATTGGTCTGATTTCATTCAGGATACAGACAACAAAAACAGACTCTGTTTATGAAAGTTAAAAAAAAACTTAAGAGACTCTTAAGAATTATGTGGCATATGCTTGTCTTACTGTATGAAAAAAGAAGGGAGGAAGTCCAACTGGCAGACCACAGTCTTGTACATACATATTGGAGCTCTTTATTTAGCATATGAAAGTCTCACTGATTTCTGTGGTAATATACACAATGCATTTTATGTGTATTTATAGAATATGGGCTCATTAGAACACAACATTTGCTAATCTAAAATATATTTAAAATAACTCTGGACTTTAAAAATTCCTTTTAAATTAATTACCTTTTTGTCCCGACTGCCAGTAATAAAATACTTGCTGTCTGGTGTCCAATCACAAGACCAAATGATTCGACTATGAACAGCTGTATTTTTGTCTGTATATGCACAGCAACTGAAAGCTGGTCCTGGAATAAAATATATAGAGGAAAACTCATTGCTTTAACTACTCTACATATTAAAAGTAATTGTTACTTTTACTTTATGTAAGAACTGCAGGAATACTCAGACATTATTCCACTCACTTTTAAAGCAACTGGGAATACTTAGCACGATATAAATATTTTTCCCAGCACCTACCAGTATGATTATTAGCACATGTTCAAGACCGTATCAGTCAGTCCTTTACGCACTAAAGCACCAGGAACAGTTTGATCTTTTATGCACATATCTGTTTCAGAAGAATTCAAATTGAAGTATAAGTCCTCCAGCTTCTTTCTATACAAATTTTTAATATGAACACTGATTGCAAAATTTTAGTATAGTGCAATGTTCACCAGGGGTACACGTATCCCCAATAATTTCACTCCCTTTCCTATTTAGCAGTAAAGCCCCAAAAGTTCAAATCACAATGATCTCATTGTAAAGATTAATGTGTTCCCAAAGAGACAGGCTGCCATTTCAACACGCATAGAGTCGGGCAATACATCCAATCAACAGATCAGCAAATGGGAATGATTTTCCTAAGTGGAAAAGGCTCTCCTTTTGCAGCATAGACTTTGAATAACCACTTCTTAGGATGCCAATACCAGCAGTTTTCCTTTACGCTGGTAACGATGTTCTTTGTAGACAGAAAATTTATTGATGAACAGATGAAAAGAAGATTTCCTCTACATCCTATGAGAATTGATGCTCCTTGTTCTGAAGCACTGTGTAACTGCCGTGGACAACATGCCAACCTCAAGAACAGAAGTCTCAATAGAACAGAGGTATCAAGCCACGATACAGCAGGACACTGTCTGAAGGGGCCAAAACTCACTGCCAAGTCTCTCGGGAAACCCTATAGAGCCCAGGACTGTTTATGTGCTATTAAGACAACAGTGCAATGATAAACATTTTCAGCACAAGCATCTGTTCTAGGAATCCATTACAGTGTTCAATAGCAATCTCCTCATGATTTTGCGAGGCTCAAAGTCTTAATGGGGAAGTCAACCGAATCTTCACTATCAGCTCTTTCTCCAGGCAGAGCCAGTCCTAGTCAAATTAATCAATTGTGCAGGATTATAAGAAAGCCACACCAAAGACAGATTAATCCTGCCAAGAGTATCAAAGTGTCATGCCCTGCAAACAGGGACAAGGCGGCTCTATGCAGGACACACAAATGTAGCAACGACCCTTCCAGTCCTGCCTGCCCAGATCACTGAGATCAAAGCTTTCCTTGACAGAACACCAGCCTGATATTCAGGCATTACACTCCAGCATGTTCACTTGATTTCAGTAAATCTGAAGCAAACTAGGACAAATCACAAGCAGAAGGCAGGAGGACAAACAGCAGACTTCATTACATCCATCGATCAAACAGCATTTAAGTCCTGATTATATTCTTCTCCACATTTTAATTCCCTTTCTAGCTTTCCTGTACACCATTAACTGCATTTCTTAAAGCCACAGGAGCCTACAACACTATTAAGTCTTAAACATTGTAAGGAAAACAGCCATTGAAATCTTTTACCATTTCTCTTTCAAATATTTTGGAGAAAAAAAATAATTGAACAAACCACGAAGTCTTTAAATGTATATATCCACTGCACGGATCTTACCTGACTCTGATGAGTCTTGTTTCCTCCACAGTGACCAATTCCTGTCTCTAGAAACCGCTAACAAATATTTGTCATTAGGAGAAAATGCCAGCTGAGTAACAGTCAGATTGTGAAATGACAAACTCTGCAGTTTCTTCCAAGAAGTAGTGCTCCACAAAATAATTGCTGCATGTTCTTTTTTGGAAGCCTGCATGGATGGAAAAAATATTAGTTGAGAATTAATAAAAGCAAATATAGAAGTCACACATTTAAAAATACTAAGAAGTTAGGGAGCTTGTTTTAAGGCTTGCAATCAAATCAGAATCTGCTTTCCTCTGTGGTTTCAAGACTGTTTCACTATTTTCTACTAATGCTGATAATATATTACTAAGAATATGTTTTATACCTATATTTATTTCAATTTATCTTACTAATACCTTCAAATGAATCATGCATAACTTGCAAATCTTTCACATTTAAGCAAAAGAATAGAATTCAATTCTGAGTCCTGCTCTGTCAGCTCTAGAAATCTGGTGGCATTTTTCACTAGATGGTGCTAGAATCTTTTCTTACCTTACACGCTGAGGCAACTACAGTGTTTGAATTATTGCAAGCAACACAGAAAATTTCGTATCCATGTCCATATCTGAAATAAACGTGAAAAAGTAGTTAACACATCACAGTCATTTTTGCACTATATATCAAGGTTCTTAGGTTAACTTAAATCTTTGCAAAATGCAAGGCACCTGACAGCAATTTCTCACTACTGTTTCAGTATTATGTCCCACATAATTCCTAATAATGTTCAGCATTCTACACAAACATCTGCATAAATTCTTTCACATTTAGGAACTGACTACAGAACAATCTTTCCAGCCCATTCCATAGTACTAAAGCATCAGCACTGCAGAAGCCACACTAATGAGAAACGAGGTAGACTAAAGCAGCATTTAATGCATTCCTATTCTCTTGTGAAGAAGTTTTAACACTACCAATAAAAATCAGATGCCAAATATTTGAAGATCACTAAAGAAATACACCACAAACATCCAACCAAAGGATGCCTGTTCTGTGAAAGATTTCTGAACTAGAGGACAAGAATCATCTTGGAAAACAAACTGTAAAAAAAAAAAACAAAACCACACACCCTAGAAATTCTAGCTACTTCCAGAAAATTTTAATCAGTGCTTGCACAACTTCTGCAGTAATTCAGGCTCACATATCTGGACTGGTATTTAACTAACAAGCAGAAATGCCACACAGAATAATACAAGTTAAAATCAGTCACAAAACAGACTGGGAGTAAAATTGGAGATGAAATCTATAAACAGGGGACAAATATAAGCTAAATACCAGTTTCAGGGGGTGGAGGAGGTGGGGTGGGTGTCCTTTGATTCCTAGCTTTGAAGAGATGGGTAATTCTCTTCATAAACTCCTTTGGTCAGCAGTCTTCCAAAGAAGTTCTTACATGGGACTGGTGTTCATGGGATTTCACTTGCAGCCAAACCAGCCATCTGTTTAAACAACAAATTACTGTCTGGATCCCTTGAACCGAGTCCAGAAGAGTCACTGCTGGGCATATCCCATAGACAGACTCCCACACTCACGTGTGAAGATTGGGGATGCACTGCCTTTTCGTGAAGAGTAACTGTGTCTGGACCTGCAGAGGGGAGTGGGACTGGTAGCTGTGCTGTATTGGAATGTTAATTTGAAAATTTGCTTGTATCTTCTAATGACGAAGGTGTTACTGTGCGTCTCCCCTTAGTCTGCCACCAGCAGGAGTTTTATCATAATACTTTTAAAGCGCATTCACATTTTAAAGCACAATCCTTTCACTATTCTATAGTGAAAACTATTCAAAGTCAAGTTTCTGAAACTGAAAAATATTTATTCTATGAAAAGTATAAATCTCCTGAAATTCAATGAAGGAAAAATAACCTGTAGAACAACTTGTGAAACAAGCCCTCAGTTGCTTTTGTTTCATCTCATAAGTGTAGTCCTGAAGAGCACTTGACAGAATCATTTTGAGCTTCTGCAGGCAACTCTGCTCTTGCTAAATAGAAGCATTAAACTGGAATCTTTCCATTTAAATTAAAACCTAAAACCCTGTCTTTATCAAAGTCACACAAGCAGGACTATCATAGGTTAGACTGACAGCCTATACAGCTCTGTGCTGTCTCCAGTAAAGAGAAGTTAGTGGCTGTATGAGCCTTGCAAGCACAGAAGCTCCAGTACAACCCCCTCCCCTGCCCCCATACGCACAATCTGATCCCTTCACCATCTAGTACAACACCAAAAACAGGTTCGCAATGGAGAGAAGCAGCTGCATGAATGAAAAATGAAATGACATTTTCAACCACAAGCGCTTCTGCCTTAGTAATGTGCAATTCATAGCATGTTTTTATGCACAGGTAAACTGGCTGGACTTTCAAAGTGTCCAGACAAATGATTATAGTCATTATCTAGTGTCAAAAAGGATCTCTCAAGACTTCAAGTGTATTACACGAAATGTACATACATATAAACGTATCTGTCAACACTTGCTTTTTAATCTCAGCATGCTGCATATAAACTCTCTATGGTAATTTTCCAAGAGGATAAAGATTAGCATACTCTCACAGGACTTATCATACTTTTATTTTAAAGTTGTTAGATTATGTAAAAAATTTAGCAAGTTTTTCATGCTAAAACCTACTCGAGCAAACGCTTTTCAAAACCCAACACTAATCCTTCAAAATTCGGTGTCGGGTTAGAGCTGGGAATACACAAATGTCAATGACAAACAAGCTATTTTTAGCACCTCAGTTGCTCATGCTGTTTTTCTGCTGCTATGGTAACTTGAAATCTATATTATGTGATTTCATGTTACCTCTTTCAAGATTACCCTGAGCAAAAAAACTGGAATTCTATGAATGCTTTACATCTTGTTGCCCCTGCATAAAAGAACCCCTATCATTAGCAGTACCTCTAAAAACAGGAAAAATTGCTCAGACAAGTCACCTGAAGACCATTGTAAAAAGCAGTTATTTTAATGAATGCAGGATATAAAAGCAGAGAGACAGTGCTCCTGTAGCAGAATATGAAAGATTAATGTCTCACTAGACCTAGAGAATGTCAAAGGCAAATGAAGAAAAAACTGGCCTTGAGTTCTTTTTACTACTTAAAGATCCCTCATCAAACCACTTAGGTGAGTAGGTGGAGAAGATTGTAGAAGTGTAGCCTAATGTTACCAGGACCCTTAGGGAACAAATTAGGTGACAACTTTCATTTGCAAGTTGTTGTGAATCTCAGAAAAGAAGGAACAAAACACAACTGAAGAATCCTAAAACCTTGCAAGCTCATAACAATTACCATCATGATCACGTACCCCTATTATCTTTGCAATCCACAATACCTTCCATCAGCATTCAATACCCAAACCGAGTTTGTAACCATCTTAATCAATATTCATCACTTCGTTCTTCCCCAGACTCATCCTATTTTGGCTGCTGCTTCTACCTAGTGCACCCTTACAACTCTGTCAGGCTGCAGAGAGAAGCTTCTTGTTCAATGCCTCAGCCTCTACTTCCATACCAGAAAGACAAACTTCATCTGCAACCCTGTGCCACAAAGTGGAAAGATGCAGAAAACTCCTTATGCAAAGAGACCTTCAGTGCAGACAAGGCTTTAAGCAGATGTGCTGAGCAGACAGACATAAAGGCTGCAGCATGGAAAGCTGCCCACGACATTCCAGAGCACAGATAAGACCATGAAAATGTGTCACAGTTCCTCAGAGCAGATTGGGCACGTTACTATTCTCTTGGAACAAGGAGGAAAAATAGGGATTGGTGCCCTAAACAGACCTTCAAAAGAGAAGCATCCAAAGATACAATGAATTTCTGATCATTACAAATTAAAAAGAATAGCTTTTTGATAAACAAATACATATTTCATTGGTACAGAAAAAACTAGTAAAATAAAATGTTGTGATCCATCAGTCCTAACTGCCATTTTCCACAGTTTCCTAATTTTTATATACATCTAATTTATTTATTTTACAAGCAATGCATCACAGTCAGTCAAATCAGGTAGTAAAACAAGAAGAGTTACAAGACTAGGCTACATTGATATGTAGCAATATCTTTCTGGAAATTTTACAATTGAAACAAAAAATAGAGAAAAATAAAACTTACAACTTCTGAATTTCAGGCCACAAGGTATTCTGCAGCAAGTGATCCTCTGGGGGAGGTTCTAAAAGACATTTGTACAACATACTCAAAGATGGTAATAAATAATCTAGAATCAGCTAATATTTTTTCAAGTTTATAACCAATGATCCTAACACTATTTCATGGAACAGAAATGAACTTCATACCTGTCAGGATCAAGGGTTGAAAATAAATCTCAGGATACTGATTTGAAATGGTATTAAATGTTTCTTCATCCTCAGCTGGTTGCACACCCATGTCTCCTATTCAAAGTGAGGACTTCATTAGCTAGAGAGAACATACTTGACAGGACGGAAAATATGACCGCTTACTATACAAGTAAAATAATCTATTGTTTTTACAGTATAAGCAATTGAAATTAAGTTTCTCTGCTTCCAGAGTTACCATAATATGAATATTAGAATCTAGTTATTTTAATGCACATGGGAATGAGGGGGGGGGGGAGAAAATCTATCCTTTTGGACTAATTCCATTCTGAGACCGACCTCTCTCAATCAGCGCAGTCTCTTAGAGATTCTTAAGGAGACTTTGATCTACCTGGAAGAAGCAGTCACCAGAAGTTGAACCTGTGCTTCTCCAATGTTAAACCTTTCCTTCTGTATTTGAAAATGTTTAAGGCCAAATGTTTAAGGCCAAAATGTCAGATACGGGTGATGAATTCCTAAATTTCATGTGGACTCCTGAAAAGCTGTACTTGCAAACTTCAGCAAAACTGCTGAGGGCTCAGTCCTTAGCTTTAGGCGAAAGCACCAGAAGTAACTGAAATTACTCAGTTAATTTTAAGTTAAAATTCAACTCTGTCCTTCACTTTAAAAGCATTCTTCAAGAAAAAGGTACAGACTCGGGGAGCAGTTGCCCTCAGATGGAATCTAACTTTTTGCCAAATGTACGTTTCAAATACAGTTTAAAGCAAGTACAGAAAAAGCAGAGCAGAAAGACTATCTTCTCATTCATCCTGTCTTCTCTCCTCTTGAAAATTAAATTAGCAACATTTGGTTAAACGAAGACTGCTACCTAAGATCGCTCAGCATGAAGAGAGAGCACTCTGCAGAGCAAGCAAGACAAGCAGCCTGTGGGGCTTTAAGCTAAGCCACCAGTGCTGCCAGCACTGGGTGGGCACTGGTGGACAATGGGCGAAAATCTGACAGCTTTTCTACTCATACTGCTGCTTCTGGGTGTGCCCCATAAAATTAACGGAAAAGAGTTATTCTCTGTGTGTGTGAGGACACTCTGGGAGAAGGCAGTTTTGTTCCCTCTCTCAGCAGAAGGACTCAGGGGAAAGCAGGGAAAAAAAAGAAGTTTTTGCCAAATTATATTTTACAAGTTACTTCAAGCCCAGCAAAGCTATTTTTCTCTCATGGAAGACTGAGTAAAATTTAGCTGTATTGCCATTGAAGACCCTGGAGACAAAGCTTATTAAAAGCTGCTTCTTTTTTTAATTCACACGTTCTGATAAAGCTTAAAGCAGAGAATAAACAAGTATGACCTAATTTGGAGATTCCAGTGTAAGTGCATTTTTACCAGGACTTTATTATAAACACCCGATTACCAGCCCCATTCCCAGTCTCAAGACACTACTCAGTTATTTTTATCATTCCAGACAGATGTTTTTACCTCCCTCCTTGTTTCCCCACAACACCATCCCTCCCCATTGCCTCTACATGAAATTCATCTGGTGCCTCACCAACAGAACATTAGTTACTTTTGGCTAATTCTTCCTTCCCAAATACTTTCACAAAGCATCATTTACCTGGAGAGGGTTTAGGGCTATTTCCACTGGACCAGAAAATGTGACTGATCCCTCTCGAAGCATCATTACTTCTATAAACCTCTACATGGTGCTTACATTTGAAGAAGGTATGAAAAGGATTTCAGAATATAGCTTCACAGGTCAAGGTATTTTACAGATAAACCACAAGAAGCATCAGGTAGTTCTGCTTTAACAACCCTGAACCTAGTTTTCACAGTATGCTATTCAATACTATTTTTTTTGGCTAAAAGTCATGTATTCTCGCTATGGGGTAGGGGGAGGCACAGATAGTGAGCATGGAGAAAACAGAGGAAAAACAGCAGGTGGGGGAATTCTAATAATATCCTCCCCTGGTTACTCCCAAACCCATCACAGGAGAGCAATGAGCCCCAGCATCCATCTGAAACTCATCAAGATCAGTCAACAGGAGAGGCTCTCGGGAGCACTGTGCAGACTGAGCGGGGTTACCTCCAACAGGGGTGCAGGACACAGTTTGGAAAGCAGGGAAAGAGCATTTTCGGTTTGCACAAGACATTACAGGATGCTTAGGGGAGAAACTAAAAGGCAGAGGATGGGAGGGAAGATTCTGATTTGTGCTTTTTTAATTTTAAATGCCTTATTTAGGTGCTATCAGTGAAACACTGCACAATGTTATTTCTAAACTTGCAGTCAAGCTTAAATACTTCACAAAAAGACATTTACGTAAACAATCATTTAAAAAAAAACAAAACCAAACAAACAAAACCACACCAGGTTTCCACATGAAGCATCAACATTATTATTTCCTCTTTAGCCATACCTTCAAAAACAGCTTTGTTGGATAATCCCAACGCCGGCACAGTTGCACCTTCTGGAAGATCTGATGATTGCTGAATTTTAGAGAAACAACAAGAAAGGTGACACACAGATTCAGATTTTCATGTAGGTTCAGATTTCAAAGGCCACAGTTAAATGAATCCCTGTGACAGAAAGTGACTTTTCTAGAGTAGTGAAGGGGGGCACTCTGAAAAACTCCCAACTCACCCAGAACATACCCTGGGCAAAACAAAGACCAGTATTCAGGCAGGAAAAAAAAAAAAGCAGCTTCTCTAAGGCCACAATTTGATTTATTCTAGGATATACATGACAATTAATCAACTGAAGCACAGGAAAAGGCAGCACAGATTCACCAAAGGCAAACTGCACGTGACAAACCTGGATCACCTTCTACAGCAAGGTAACCTGCTCCGTGGATGTTGTCTACCTGGATTTCTCCAGGGCTTTCAATATGGTTCCCCACAGGCCCCTCTTAGAGAGACTGATGTGCTACAGATCTAGACAAGTGGTCTGTGTGGTGGGTGGGGAGCTTGCTGAAGGGCCACACCCAGAGGGAGGTGGTAAATAGCCCCTTCTCAAACTGGTAACCTGTCACAAGTGGGGTGTCCCAGGGAACAATACTGGGCCCAATGCTGTTTACTGTCTTCATAAGTGATCTGGTTGAGGGGATCAAGTTTACCCTGATGACATTTGCTGATGGTACCAAACTGAGTGGGGAAGCGGACACTTTGGAAGTGAGAATCACCCTGCAGGAAGACCTGGATAGGCTGGAAGAGAGCGCTAATAAGAACACGATGAAGTTCAGCAAGGACAAGTGTAAGGTGTTGCACTTGGGAAAACATAATCCAGGAGTGCAGCACAGGCTGGGATCTACCTGGCTGGGGAGCAGCTCTGTGGAAAGGGACCTGGGTGTCCTGGTAGACAACAAGCTCAACATGAGACAACAGTGTGCTACAGAGGCAAAGAAAGCCATCAGGATGCTGGGCTGCATCAACAAGGGCATCAACAGCAGAGATAAAGTCATTATCCCACTCTACTCAGTGCTTGCCAGGCCTGGAATACGGTGTTCAGTTTTGGTCCTCACTGTACAAAAAAGCTTTGGAAAGGCTGGAGAGGGTCCAGAGAAGGGCCACACAGATGCTCAAAGGACTGGGAAGCTGCTGTATGAGGAAAGGCTGAGAGAACTGGGTTTGGTCAGCCTTGAGAAAAGAACGCTTAGGGGAGACCTCGTCACCATGTTCCAGTATTTAAAGGGTGGCTGCAAAGAAGATGGAGGCTCCCATTTAACAAGGAGTCACATGGAAAAGACAAGTGGTAACAGGTACAAGTTACTCCTGGGGAGATTCCCATTGCACACAAGAAATTTTTTCACAATGAGAACAGTCAGCCATTGGAATAATCTCCCCAGGGAAGTGGTGCATTCCCCAACATTGGACACTTTTAAGATTTGGCTGGTCAGGGTGCTGGGTGATCTTGTCTAAACCATGTTTTTTCCAAGAAAGATTGGGCCAAAAGATCCTTAAGGTCCCTTCCAACCTGCTATTCAATGATTCCATGATTGAACTGAGAGCACTGCAGTTTTTAACACAATAGAACTGGGAAATAATCTGTTCTGAGGTGAAATAATAATGCAGCATTTTGGAAAAGGAGACATAGGTGAGTGCCTGTGCCCACAATTTCAAACACAACCCAGTACTTGGCACAGAGATGTGGCTGGAATATGTGGCTCTTCAGAGCACAGAGGAGACAAATCATCAGACAGAAAATACTTCCATAAAGGTATGGGGGGAAAAAGCCAAAATTTTAAAAGGGTAAGCAAACTGAGGGCCCTTTGTCGAGACGGAAAAATGTGAGATTTAATAGCTGTAAAACCTCTTTCTTACAGTGTCTGGGAAGCTCAAAGAAGACCGTTTTACAGAACTGGATTATTAATCTAGGTGACAGTTTAAAATACTATGTTATTTATTTAAATATTCATAATTTGCTGAGGAAAAAAAAAAGTTTGAGACATACCAAAGCAGCCTCTAAAACAAAAATGATTCTTCTTCATTACAACCCAATGTATAATACAATTCCACGGACTTGAAGTGAATATAATCCTATTAAATCCTTTATGAATATAAAGCTGGCTTTTTTAGGGAAGGCGTTTGAGCTACATTAAGAAAAAGCTTACCCACTTTAACAGAAAAGAGCATTCACAGAAAATTTCAATAAAGCTATTTAAGAGTAGCTGTATCATTAGAGCTCATAAAGCCTTCCTCTTTAAACAAAGCCCATGTGAAACTGATATCCTGGATCAAAAAATAGCACTCAGAGGAAGAACTGATAAGGAAAGTCTACATAAAATAATGACATCTGCCAGTGTTACAAAAGCACAGTTATTTGTACAATTTCATTAACGCAAATACTTAAAGTCTTATAAAACTAAAGCACTAAGTAGTTATGTATGTAACTTCTTGCTATCAAAAATGAACAGATTCCTTTCCCAGATATTTCAATTGTTAAACAAAACGGAAAGGCTAATCCATCTCCAAGAGGCTGCACAGAAAACACCGCTTTTCAGCCAGAAATGCAAAGAGCATGCGAGGCACTGTGCAGAGGCAACTATCCTGAATGAGAGCTGCTCTACAAAATGCAGAGAAAAACAGAATTAGATCTTAAAGCAAACAGGGAGCCAACAAAGGATGGCAACTCTGCCATCTTATCTTTTCCAGAGTAGGAAAATATACTTATCAACAACTAAGGACTGTAACATAAAGGCCTCAAAAAAATTTTCAGTGCTAAGAGGAAATAAAGCATGAGCAAGTACATATTTATAAATATTTATATGTAGCAAGTAATAACAGCACTGAAAGCTTTACACCATTTCCAAGCACACAATTGAATAAAACAAACAACACATAACCACATAACAATAATTACATCTAGACAAGATTACTACACCCTTAAATTAAAGGGAAGCATATCCCCTGGCTTTATTGTTTGCTTTCAAATCACCAAGTGTGTACAGTAGTCTACTTGGTCTCACTTACTTAAAATTTACCCATAGTGTTTGCAATCTGCAGAGACTAGGTCTTGTTTAGTTTCAAATACAACCTGTTTTATAAGACAACACCATAAAAATACATGTGAAAACACACATGGAAGCAAACAGAAGGGAGAGGAAAAACAAGGTTAAGGTTTCTGAACTATTAAAAGATTTATTTTTTTTTTTAATGGAGTTTAGTGAAGTTTGACATTTTCTAAAGCATTAATTTTAATTACTTGAAAGAGGGCTGTCTTCACTTAGCATTGCTTTAGCACACTTACGTGGGAGCACAGCTTCTCCATTGGAATTCCAGTGATGTTACTGAAGTTTTCTATAAAATTCTTGGGAGCACGAAACACTCGCAGCACTTTTTCATCTGCTCCCGACACAAACTGAAACCGTCCGATCATTGCCAGACAACGCATGTCGTACCCGTGCACCTGAGGCCTTGCAATCTCATGCCAGGTCACCTAAACAAACAGACGTGGTTAAAACACAATTCCTCACCAGACAACTGGCAAGATTTTGAGTTCCTGAAAAGTACTAATACTTTACTTGCTGAATTTACTAACGTAAAGGAAAGTAAGTGCACACTGCGCTTACTGTGACTTCTTCAAAACAGTCAGGAACAGGACATAATTTAAGCCGAAGGTGAATTGTACTTTACTTACTACTTTCAAAACTGTAGCTCTGAAAGATGTAAGAGAAAGGTTGTGATAATTATCTTGCTTCCTTCGTTGGCCTTTCACAAAGCACAGCAACACTACTACAGGTTCCTACTCTTCCCCCCCCACGCCCCCGCTTTGTTTAAATACTTGATATTAGTGAAACCATTTAATGGAAGCTTTGCAAAAAACTGAAAAAACCAAAATAGCTTCTTACATGAAAAAACATCTGGAAAATTCTGATGATTTTAGAAGTGTTTTCATTTGAAGTCTTTATTTGTTTTCTAGTTTCCTGAATTATTCATATCCATGTTACAAGTATTAATCCAAGAAAACCAGAATTAACAGCTAACCAGAAATCAGATAGACAAGTTAGTTTTATAGTCACACTAAGCACAGAATTTTGGCAAAAAAAAAGACAAATTATTTTTAAAAAAATTTCAAAAATCTAATTTATTCTACAGCCGAAAAAAAACAATTATTGAAAAGAGCCCAAACCCTTTGTTTCCTAGCAAATACATTTTCATGAAAAGATTTTTAGTAAGTGTCATCTGCTACTACTCCTACATGATACTTCACCTGGAAAAATACAGTGTGCACTTTAGAGTTAACAGCTGGCAAAATTTAAATTAATTTAATCTAATCTGTTAGTTAGACTACTTCAGTATTACAAAACGTGGAAAACCACAACCAAGACAGAATTTCCATTGTCTTTCCTTATGTTTACATGGTATCGAGTACATGAGTGGGATTTGAGAGCTCCTACAAAAATCTCATGTTTTCACAACAGCTTGATTATTTTCCAATGAGAAAGAAGCATTAGTTCTTTAAATACAAAAGCCAAACTGTGCAATAAATCCTTCTTAGCCTTTACTAACTGCATATTTGCATACTTTACAACAGCAGATACAGGAATGAAAAAAAAAAACACCAAAGCCAAAAACACAACAAAAAATCCAAACCCCAAAACAGAGAGGGCTGCATGAGTCTTACAATAAGCTTCTTCCAGAAACATCAGGGTGCATATTTGCATGACAAATTGAAGCTGACCCCTCATTTCTGCTATTTGAACTCAGTACAATATCAGAATTGAGATTTTAAGATGGGATAATTATTTGCATTTAGCCCTTAGTTCTGTTTTTATATCTATAAAAAGCATAAATATTGAGCTGTAATGCTAACTTCTCATAGATATCTGGACCATCCACTGTGTCTTGCTAAGACAAACATCAAATGTCATCTGTTGCCATTTTTCAGATCCTAAACTCAAGTACGGTAAAAGAGAGCAAGGCATTTCAAAAGCCTATGTGATCTAAGTTAATGAGCAGCAGAACTAACCACCCACTTTTCAAGGTTTGGAAGGCCTGAACACACCCCTTCAAATGACCCTCCACACCCCTCAACCTTCCACCTCACCTCACCACAGGCTACTACAGCTTTCTCCCACACCCCATGCAGCAACAAGTGTTGATGCTACTGGATTTACTTGGATTGGCTAAAGGGTGTCAGAACAGGAAAGGGAAGTATAATAATTCAGTTTACACCAAACTTAGATATAAGACTGCAATCATTCTGCTAAATCAATTACGACAGCAGGAGTAGCTCGACAGGTAAATCATACAAAGCTCAGTTCTTTCAGAAAAATAGGATAAAAATTTAGCAAGCAGCCTACATAAGAGTGGTATGTCAGTAAGTCTCAGAGAACATGATATTGACAACTCTTTGGAATGCTGCCAACTGACATCAGGTGCTAGTCCTGGCCTTTGTTTCCATATGTCAAATCCAACATACCATCTTTTCCACAGGTTGGAGATTAGGGGAAGAGGCAGGGAAGGAAACTGTAGATACCCTTCCTACAACACAAGGCAAAGCTAACACTTGACCTCGGATTGTCACAACTTCTGTGTGGCCGGGAAGAAGGACATCGAGGAACTGGTGCCAAATTCACTCTCCTAAAAACATGAGACATTCTGTGCTGCACTACACTACAGAAGCTTTGATGAGACACTAAGAGCCACCCTTTACCTTCCCCAGATAATACCACGGCTTGCACAGAGCCTTAGGTGACTTCAATCAGTCTCATTTGTGCCACTTGCCTGAATGGAACATTAGTATGATTCTATCAGAAAAAAAGATGTATTTGTATATAAATTTAGACTGATTTTGAAATACATCAAGTTATTCACAAATAATTCTTCCTGAAAAGTTGCTTGCACAGATACCAGCTGCACTTGTGCAGTTCAGATAATCATTCTGGTAAAATAGTCACAGTTATAAACAAAATAGCGTAAAAAAAATTAGTGAGAATTTAGCTTAATCTTGTTTAAAAACCACCAAAGCTGAGCTTCTTTATGATTACCTGCAGCAGTTCTTAGCCAAGTGTTGAACAAGGACAACAGATGGTTATTAGAATCAGCCACATATTCCTCCTCCTGAATTACTACACAGCCTGGTTTTTAAGACCCTGGGAGAACACTTAAGTGAAGGTAACCCAGAAGTGAATGCAGGATTAAACAGCAGTCATGCTAATGTGATTGCTAAAACTCTGTCACTAGTATTTTTAAAGTGAAAATAGCACATACTGAATGACCAAACCAAGCATTTACACAAGCCATTTTGAACAGAGCATGGCTTGGGGAGTTACAGGTGACTTGTTTTGTGGTCAGGACAGACAAGACCTCTTTACCAAGATCCCAAGTTTTTTCTTGAAGATAGTACCTCTGTCTCTTGTTTTCTTTTCCATGGAGCGAAGAGTCTAGTTGTTTGATCAGAACCAACACTGATGATAAACTCTCCTTCTGGGTCCCACTTTACATCTTCTACACTGTTAAAATGTCCTGAAATCACTACTTCTGGAGTCCATTCTTTCTATCAAAAAAGTCACCAAAAAAGCAAAAAGTTTTTAATTGAGTGATTGGCATCTTCTAACCAAAATAAAAGTATCAACATCTTTATTAAGAAAGAAAAAAAAAAAAAAACCCAGACATTTGAAATCAGCAAATTATTAGAACTCAGAGTAGCCAGAGAGACATAAATACTGATTTATTGCTTCAGTCTAAAAGAAACTTGTGTTTCTGTTTCAGCTGCCACTTCTGAACAAACCATAACCACAAAGGAGTTCAGTCCATTCCACTGACTTCATTGTTCCCACAGGGAAACAACAGGTTTTAGAGCCTGGGAGATTGCAACCTCCCTTCTGTGCAACAGAATATTCTATTCTAAGGACTATTTTAATCATTTATTTCAAATTGTACTGTTACACTTTTCTATTAACAACAGAACTTACCTCAAGCGACAAATAAAGTGTAATTATTTTAAGTACTACTACTAATAAAAAACAACATACCTTATTATCTGCAGCCTGTTTCCAAAGGTGTAGCGCTCCATGAAAAGCATGAGCAACAATCATTGAACCATCTGGACTAAACTGGCTGTCAAAAAATCCAAGGGTGTTGCCACCTACTTCACCTACCCGCACCTACATTAACAATCAGAAACAAAATATCCATGAAAACAGCTTTCTATTCCTATAAATTCATCCTAATTTCAGAAAATTAAAATTTAGCCATAGGCAACAGTTCACTTTACACACAAAAATACATTTAAAGAACATTTTAATTGCAAAGTTAAGCACTAAAATATCATGGGAATTTAAGCTGCATGCCACTTGAATGAAGCCTCCCTCCATAAACATCTCAGGATAGGATCTTGCTCAATCACCCAAGGGAAAGAAAACACTACACCAGATGAGATGAGAACACAAACTTTCCATGTTTCAGTCCAGTCTGTTGGAAGCAACAGTTCTTGTCATCTGCTGCTTTCCTATTGCTCTGTTGCACAAAATGGAAGAAAGGTCCAAAGGAACAGTGGCTCACATTTTTTTTCTTAATTTCCAAGATTCACTACCATATTTCCACTTCCCTCTTTCTGTATGAATCTCTGCAACTCGCTCCACATGCCTTCTGTGCATATTTTGGCCTCCATTTTGTGCCTCCCTTGTGACTGTGCATGCATGTATATATGCTTGCATACACATGCATTATAGCTGCTACAGTGGTCTTCCAAGTTTTTAATTATATAAAGAAATTATTAAAGTTAAATTTTCAAGGGTTATTCGAGAGGTAAGAACACAATGCCTTTCAAGCTGAACTCTTTAACAATTCCCCCATTATTACACAGCTGCTTTTAAGCTCACAAGAGATGAACCTATACTTTATTCTAAAAGGCAGCATGGAGTAGTACATCCATTTTCTTAGCACTCATTCCAAAAAATACTGCTCATGTGGATGTGACTTTGATAGGCCATGCTAGAGGCAGAATTCCAGTCTTACCTCGAGCAGTGGAATGATTTTGTGAAGACTTCTTGTTCATCATAACAAAATGGAAGGAAGAGAAAATGGGATGTTCCCCTTGCACCCTTCCTCCATGTGGGCGTCCACATTAGGTTTTCCTCCCTCCATGCAAAAAGGATTATTGCAGTTAAAATGTCTAATTTGAACTGCAAGCTTCACATCTGAGGTCTAACCAATGCAAACGGAACGTACAAAGAAAGAGTAATACCTTGCAACAAGCTCTACTGTACAACTCAGAAGCTTGTAAATTTAGCCACAACTAAGCGTTACAACTAGGGACAACAAATGGCATCTCTATGTGATCACTCTATGATGAACTAATTTCTACCTAAAGTAGAACGGCACTTTTCAATGGAACAGGGGAAAAAAAGTAAATCCACCTACTGTAATTCTCCTGTCTCCCAAAAGAGACTAAACAATGGCTGGCATAACTCTACACAGTTTCAGCTGAACTGTTGCAATCAGGAAAAGCAGGTCAATTGAAAACAAAGACATCTACCAAAGCACCAGATAAACCTGGTTGTGCTACTTGTTTATTTAGGATGATCCTCATTGGAACAGCATTCAAAATACTATAGTGCACCATAAGTACCCAGCTCAAAGGGAAGAAAATCCCTAATGACACAGCCCATGAACAAGTTCCTGTGAGTAAAAGAGGGCTTGTGAATTGGATGTCATCTGCTCTGAAGTAACTGCTTGGGTGCACATTCCCACAAGGATTAACTGCAAATAATTCTGGTGAGAAGAGGAAGAAACAAACCATCCTGGAGCACACAGTGTGTGTTACTATGCAGCACCTGGCTTGCTATACTATATGAATGTGACCACAAACTCTGCCTAGAAGCTCCCCAATACAGTAATAAGAAAGCGAACAAGCAATTAAAAAAAAATAAATCATACTGCATCACATCATTTCTGAAAAATATAGTTTTACTTGCAACACAGCATCAGAATGAGTATTTTTCCAAGAAAATGCTTTTGCCCCTCTCTCCCAGCATTTTCTAGAGTTTTTGTTCCCTCCAGTACACACGATGCTGGAAATGTTACTTGAATACAGTACGTATTGTGAGCGACCGACACTAGCCTGCTCTAGCCAGACTCCAGATTCCTTATCAGGTTCCCAGACGATCACAGTTTTGTCCATGGACGCAGACAATATCCTCATTGGTTGGTGCATGCTGCCACCTACAGTAGAAGGAAAACGATTACCTTACAACCTGTGAGAATACTTGCTAAAAGAATTTGGTCACACTGAAATCCAAACATGTTAAGGAAATTGTTCAGCATCACAGACATGCAATGTAGAACTTGAATGCCAGACTTAACAGGCTCTACATTCTCACTAGGTGCTCATTAGGAGGTACCGTATTTTTTAGCCACGATCTCTCAAAGGAAATGTAAAACACGTACATGAGAACAGTCATTCTACTGATTGACTCCAAATTGACATTGAAACAAAAGTAATTTGGAGGACAAGGCAAAGCTTCACAGAGAGACTGCATAGCAGTTCTCCATCTCTTCCTCAAGTTAGTTTTTACAGAGACATTTCCAGTTTAAATCCAAATAATCTCTATGCCAGTATTCACTGTATTTTTTTCCAAATTAAATGTTAGATTCATTAGAGAATTCAATAGACTCTAGCATCTTGTAATACATACAGCAGTAAGGACTGCTGCCCAAAACGCAGTGAAGCACTCCAGACAACCGTCCAACACAGCCAGGATGGGGAAGAGAGAACTGGTTCGTGACCCAGTTGGGAAACTCCTGGATGGGCTGGGGAACCCTTCTTGAGAACAGAGACACTGGTGGGCATCTCTTAAGGCAGTACCTTGTGTCACACCAAACCTTCTACCTTCTGCATTGAGAATACCTCTCTCACATCAGCCTGCCTCTGCTGCAGATCTGTTTTGGGGAGCCCAAGACTGGGAAGGCCACAGAACACAAGCAGGTGCATGTGTGCAGAAGTGTGATAAGACACCTGGAAAACTTCAGTCTAACAGGACAGTTTTTCAGATTGCAGTGCAAGCCTTACACGACTACACTTTGCCTAAACCTTGCCTTAGCAGGCAAAAGCTTTTATTGGTGTTTAAAAAAAAAAAGAAGTGAAAGAACAGATAACTGAACCAGTATTTCTAAAGCAAGCCCTGTGCCTCTCACTACACATTTTGACATTTTAATTGCACTCCACTGTTTAACTATTGTATATACACTGGAAAAAAAAGCTGTGCTTTGTACTGGTGAAGTCACCTGCCACCAGTTACTCTAAAACATCTCAGAAGAGAAGGCACCTTTGCCAATACAAATACACTAGGGCATTCTGACGGTGTAAGCATGTCAAATCAAGAATGTCTGTTACGCTCCAGGCAGATACAAACCACCAAATCAGTAGCACAAACCAGACTGTCAGAATTCACGAATTTAAAAAGAAAGACAAAGGACTAGGGCAAGATGTGAAATTAAATTGTAAATAACACTTATTCAATGACAGTCTGCATTAATGCCTTAAAGCTACATGCTAGCTAGAGAAAAAACTGATACTCAAGGAATCCCTGGCATGTTATATTAATGCATGGATGACTGAAGATTCATCTCCTGGACACTGCTATTTGTTCTTTTCTAGTCCAAGAAAAAGAAAGGAGTGCTCTTGAGTTAATGCTGATGTTCCAAAGAATAGATATTTCAAAGAATAGATATTTCAAATACACGTATCAAGGCAAAAAAATTAGAGCTATTAATTCATACTAATTAAACTAATTTTTATTCTACAAACAGCAAATCAATTACAATAAAGCCAGTACAGCTCAGTTATTTTATTCCACTCATCAAACACCACATGAGTAAGAGGGAGCATCACGTAGTACACAATGACAGACAGAGCCTGTGGTGTAAGATGTGCTATTGTGGGACATTCAGGCAAAACATCCACTTACTTATAGCAGACAAGTGGACACACAAACACAATACAAAGACATTTGACTGTACTCTGTGTATATAACACATAATTGCAAAGTCTTTGGTATCTTTTTACCTTTGGAAAACGAAGGTTGCCAGTGAACCGCATACACCCAGTTTTCATGACCAGCCAACACAGACTCCAAAGTAACTGCATACGTTGTATGAGTATCTACCACAAATCAGAGAAAAAGACATTTCTTTCTAAAAGCCGAGAAAGAGCAGGTCATTTCTGATACCTTCAGTGAAAAAAGAAAAAAAAAAAATCAACCAATTTCATCATCCTCCAATATCTCAATAGTCTCTTGACATTGAGCAGCTCCTTGAAAACCTATTTTGCTGCCAGTCCTGAGTACCAGACTGACGTTACGAGGTCAGCCTATTGCCTCAGAATTGCCTATCACAGAATTCTGGGAGAACTCTCAAGCGATTTTGAAATAAACTCTCTGACACTGGCTCTACTTGTACTCTTAACTCAAGCATATTTACATTTCCACATGACTGTAAATATAAACATCAAATACTTCAAAAAATGAATCAGGATTTGCAGCAAGTAGCATGAGCACTTTTTACATAAAACACCACACAAATTTAATTATATTACCTACGTTGACCAGTAATTTACCCCACAATGTTACAGTGTTCAAAGACTATGTTAAATAACCAAAATGTAAGCCTGCACATACTTACCTTTTATCTCTAGTATTTTTCTAAGGTTTAACTAACAGTAGCATCCCTTAATGCCTTGAATTCAAAGGAAAATTAAAGGTATGTTATTAAACTGGAGGAGAACTGCAAAACAGCTTACCTCCCAGAGACAAATGTATCTATGTCCTGCATTTGGACTATGTGTAACAGTGCATGTTGTACTGAGCTCTCCCACCGCTTTAGCATTTTGTGTAACACATCATTAACTTTACATGGTCACAGCTTTAAAACAGTAACTTCACTTTTTCTAACCTGAATAAAAATTATGCAGTCAAACTGGTCTCAGGTTTTTTTAAAAAAAAAAAAAAAAAAAAAAAAAATCAGATTAGATGGTAACCACCTTGTTAGACACCCGGAAACCACAGATACACAAGTGAAGATGTGCAAGACAATTTTACAGCTCTTACCTACCTTTGACAGTAAAAACATTCTCTTTCAGTCTTATGGAATCATCTTCAGTTTCTGGAAGCTGCTTTGATTTTGTACACACTTTCCAAATTCTTATCAAACAATCCTGAGCACAGCTTGCTAAGAAAAGGTCTTCACCTTTTTGGTTAGGAAGAAAAAAAAAAAGGATAATTAGAGCCATGTTTTCACTGCAACCGCTGCCATGACTAACCTCCATCTTTCCAAACGTGCTACAGCATTTTTTTAGTTTTTCCTATTGTACACGGTATCATAAGCTCCTGTTTTAGTTTAACATCAACTTACTCATTTCAAACTCTCCACTAGTTCAGAACACACTGACTATGGACTTTTTTCTGCTTATAAGAAAAGAAAGACATTGTAAATACTGTACATACTGTACACATACTTCCTTACTAACTATGGCCTTCGCTCTCGAAATTCCAAAAGCCTCAATACTCTTCAATAGCTCCTTTTCTCCTTTTTTTTCCCCTCAAGATTGTAGCATCCTCTAATTCCTTCTATTTTTGTCATTGCAAGAACTATCTGATTAGTTAACATCTGAATAGGTTCTCCTCTTATCTCTCCTATTCTTAAAAAAGAAAGGGGGGAGAAGAAAAGTACTATTTTCCCCTCCTTTCCCCCCTTTGAAAAAGCAGCCAACTCACCCTCACTCAGATACAGACATTTGCATATTGAAAAGGATAAGCTGCTAAAACTCCTATTCATTTGTGTTCAGCTACCCGTCAGGTAAACATATTTGAAGCAAGTAAGACAAAACGAGGGATACAAACTCAAGATATGAGTGTTCTGTATCAATCCTAATGTAGGCATAATTCTGGTAACTAAAAGTCACTGAACCTACACTACAGTTACATTTCAACAGGACACAAAGTTCTACCTTGATTTCTAACATCTGTACTACCATCTCAAAAAACCCACAACCACAAGACCTGAGGCACTACAGTGCATCAAAACTAACTGCTGGAGGAGTAAAACTGTCATTAAGCCAATATTCCACTTCATTTCTCTTCCATACTGACCACAGACTGCCCATTCAACGCCTCTTATCCAATCTTCATGGCCAGGGAGTAATAATGTTTTCTGAAACTGAATTAAAATTTCCTGTTATATCATAGAAATGTACTTAGTTAACCCATGCATATGAGCAATTTTCATTGGATTTTCAAGTCTTTTATGTTTACAGCTTCTATTATTTGAAACTGCAAAAATAAGCTGCTACTAAAGATTGTAATTTACTGATAGATTCTAAATAGGCCTTTTTGGTTTGCCACCACTGGGTAAATGAGTCACATCACAGCACTGCCCATGTATGAGCAGGAAAAAATAAGAATTTAAGGTGCTTACCTTCAAGAGGCTACAGTCTCTCTACGATGTAGCTGAAAATTTAAGCTTATTAGGCTTATAGTGGTACACAAAGAATAACGCAGGTATGACATGGTAAATAATTTGTATTACATGTGTGAACTAGATGCAACTGCAGATGACATGGAAAATGAATATAGGTAAAAATCAAATGTAAAGAAGGGTAGTTGTTTTAAAATTATTTCAACAATTAATTTGTAATATAATCCTATTAACAAGAATTACTTATGGGGCCAGAAATATTCCCTATGTTTGAGCTTATTGACTACGTTTCTAAGAAAGGCATACATCAAGATGGAAAGCTCTGCATGAACAAAGGCTCAAGAACACAGCAACACAAGCACAGTCTAGGTTTCCTAGTAAGAACTTTCATTAGTAGTATATATTTCTTCATAACATATATAATACTACTATTTTGGTTTGATTCAAGTAGCATAGAAGTGTTTATTGCTTAATTACTATTTAAAGCATTCCTATTTTTCTTTGCCCAGGCAAAGCCCTACTTTCATGACACTTTTGATCCCAAGTTGACTTAAAATGTCTGAAATAAACATTACAGCTAAAACATTAGTATAGCTTAGTACAAATGAATAACTGTCACAATTTCTTGCATTCTCTTCTGCTAAATCCCTTACTTAGGCCTACTAAGAGTTAAGGTTAAATGAGTCTTTGCACTCAGCACAAGACTGCAACTGACCTCTCCCTATCTGTAATAATTTTTTTTAAAATAAAGGCAGCACAGCAAGAAAGACTCTCAAAATCTCTGTTTTCAGTTTCAGAGAAGATAGTCATCAACAGTAATTCAACCAAACAATTTTACAGCTAACTAAACATACACAGAAATCAGTGGTTCTTCTCTTTGATCCTACATATTCCCCAAAATCACCTTCCCATCAAAACGCTACAAAATGTTATTCAGCTTCTCCTCATTCTACATTTGCATTCTTAATGTTACAGAACGATCTGTAGAGGAGATACATGACCAGAAACGCTTAACAGAAACTCCAAAATCAGAAAGTTTTGGTCTTGATTAAGAACGTGTCCTCATAGTCACCTAAGTCTTGTTTGGCTTGTCACTTCTGCACTTACTGGCACTTCTGGATGTAGCATTCCAGAGAGATGTTTACGTTAAACATCCCACTGGTTTTGTGTAAATAAAGGCAGGAATAACCCAGGAAGCAAGATCAAACAGTGACCTAAAGGTTCTTCTGAAGGCTATATGCTTCTGGCAATATATTAAAAAAGAATTAGCAATTCACATTTCAGACAACAGATAAAACACCTATTTCTTCCTTCATTTATATGATCTTTGACACAATGCTCTGTATTTTACATTCATCAAGGGCAGGTGGTAAAATTATTGCCAACTGAAAGACTGGTTCAGGCTGGACTGTTGCTAACATTCTTGTCTTTCATGGCTCCTTTTATGTTGAACATTGTGCATATCTCCTGATACTTGACTTTAGTATTAACCTAAACACACATCTAATCATTTTTAATTTCAAGGCGTTAGGTGATCTGTTTTTTTAAATTAACCTTATTTTCTCACATCAAAGAGAACCATTAAGAAAAGCAGACATTTGTTTTCTCTTTAGAGAGTAGAACTAATTACTTCGAGGTTACTAACACTACCCTGGATTTCTAATTCACTTCCCAAATATGGTTTTACACACTACTTAGCCTTAAGTCAAGCATGCAGTTCTTTTGTGCCCTAGATAAAGCACTTCCGATTTTCAAGATATTGTTTCCCACAAAAATAAAAATCATCCACTGAAACTGAGTAAGGAGTAATGTTGGTGTTATGACCTCTGCTTGAGTTTCTTGTATTGTTTTTGCTGTTTTCTTTGAAGTCCACGTCTCTCAGTACGACACACTGAGGTTTCTTCAGATATATTCTGTTCTAAAATTGCATCAATTTAAAGCTTCTTACAGATGCACACGTTCATTGTTATAAGTTAAGGTTTTTATTATTGCCAAGGTTATATTTGCAAGGATTTTGAGCTTTTATTTTTACAGATTGTTTCTATAGTCTCAGCTTTCTCCTTTCAGTTTTCCTCTTGGTCCCCTAGATACATACGGTTACTGGAAGTTACAGTATCAACAGCTGAATCTAGCAAAAACTCTTGGTTTGAGTCACCTACTTCACAGGCTTTCCCATGGCTTTTAACTATCTCTGAACATTTTTATGTAGCAGAAATCTGGTCTCTTTGTTTAAGCAAAGAATAAAGCTGTTCTGTAGGTAGCAGAACTAAAGAAGTCTGGTTGTCTGTCAGCACACTCTGCACAACTAACTCTGCCCTTGCTTTGGGTACATGACCTTCAGGACCAGGCTGGTAGTATTGATGGTTGGACACAATGATCTTAAAAGGTCTTTTCCAACATAAATGATCCTATGATTCCATTGTTTGGCAAATTTGGCAACTGCCATGCAAGGTAAGAGAGGTCTAACCCCTCCAAATTTTTCTCCACCGGATACTAGATGCAGTATCTCTCCTCTATCCAGCCGCTAGTCTTGTAGAATTAGAAAGAGTCTGAATTATCTTTGAGTCTCTTATTCCACTCTTCACTTAGACCAAATTATTTGGTGGAAATCTACTCAAACATGCACAGCAGAATCTTCTCACAGAAACCAAACTCAACATAGAGATGTTTTGATTTAAAGCTCTATTTTAATCTTCTGGTCTACTTCCCCTCCATATGCCCACAATAGCTCAAGCAGCCAGACGTAAAGTGGTTTCTGAAAGATTTTTCCCTGGGTACTTTTATAAATCAAGATCCTCTTTTAAGAGCTCAGAAAAGCAGACATCATTTTCTCTCTACTGCTTAACAAAGTAAGAGATCTCTGGGCAGAGAGTCTTCAAGGACTTGAAGCCTGCCCACTCAATTTCAAAAACCAAGCAGTTTTTTATGAATAACTATATTTCAACTGTAAAATTCCTGAGCTTATCAAAAGGCAGCCTTTACCAGCTAACTGAAGATGCCTCATCCTCCCTCAGAGTATAACAGTGCCCCACAAGTTTCATTAGAATGTCCCGTTATGAGCTTACACTCTACCTTGGGGTTCATTCAAT
>VZZY01018725.1:0-36271 GCA_013400335.1 Eurystomus gularis | reverse complement strand
AAAAAAAAAAAAAAAAAAGATACACTAAATAGCATGAAAAGAAAAGCAAGATTAGAGGAGGAGGCATTGTTTGCAAACAGCAATGATAGAGATAATTTTGCGGAAGAGTGTAGAAGCTTGTAAGTAAATGTGTGGAATTTTGGTCAAATATTGGTTAGGACAGGAAGGCGAGCAAGAGCATTCAAAGGGAATATGAGATAGCAGTTCAGTATTAGAGCAGAAATGCCTTGATAGCTATCACAAGGCAGATACACTGAGATAAAGACTAACTGGATTCAGACTGTGGACAGGAGGATATGTTTGGCAGGGAACAGGAAGAATCAGCTACAGGAGAAAAAAGGGAAGAAAAAATTGTCTTGAGTAGCTGTGAACCTGGGGATGGGAAACAGGGATTCCTTTGGTACAGAAAGGTGAGAGAGAAGGAATTCAGGCTGGATCATGTGATTACCTGCAAAAATCAGGGCACGATAGTACAGGCAGAGGGAGAGTCAAGCCTGAATGTAAGCACTCTGGGCAGAAAGGTCAACTTGAGCCTCATTCAGCAATGCTTATAGGACAGGATGTTCAGGGTAAAACCCAGTCTGGGGCCTAGAAGTCTTTGGCACATAACTCTGTATGAAACTGGGGATCTACTGCATGATTCGTTGTTAGAGAAACGCAGGAAGAAACTTGGCTGCCCAAGTGAAGGTGTGCTGGGAACACAGGCTGACCCTCATCTCAGAGCCGTTGAGAAGCGCCCATATCTGACATTGCATGGATGCCATGGATACCTCAGGGCACCTCAAATAGTACTGGAGATGTAATTAGGCACCTAAATTACTCCTTAGTTGTGTATGCACTAACACACATCTGAGAGGACAACCTGACTTTTATTTAGAACTCATATTTCTGTATAACCAGAGTGCTTTACAAAGGAGAATAAATAGCATGGCCTACTTGACAAACTACGAAACTAAAACATGGATTTACCATTTTCATTTAATAGGACAGAAATGGAATTGGTGTCAGAGCTTCCAACTCCTTGTGCTACTTAAGCTAAATGATGAAAAATATTATACAGGAACAGAAGTGAAAAGAGTTAATGGTGAAGGTAAACTTCCTCACAGTGGAAAGAGCAAAAACTGTACTGATGGTGATTTGAAGTAGCTCCTGTAAGAACTGGATAGTCCTCCTCACTGTGTCTGAAATTACAACAGAGGAGTAAGATTAACAAGTAGGCAGGACAATAAGAAGGGACTAAAAGTGGGCCTTGGGGGTGGGACTAAAGATCTGAAGCTCAAGACAGAACCTCCACATAAAATTAATTTGGCACAGTAACACTGAACAATCAGCCTCAAAGGAATATCTAGATAATTACAGACAAAAGTTGGGGAAAATTCCTCACATTGAAGGTCTTACAAACTAAATAAGGAGGCTAAACTGCCAAAGGAAAGAAGCAAGGAAGAAGAAAGGTCCCTGGCTATGTTTGTGCAAAGGAGTAAGTGTGCACACATCATTACACCAGAGCCTTACCTCCAGAGCCACTGCTCCACTTTTCCCTTGGTGGGGTACTTCATAAGCCTCAATTTGCTGCTTTGTGAGTCGGGCTAGCTTCTCTGCAAGCTCCCGCCAGTATTTGCCAAGCTTGACAGCTGAAGTTAAAATGATGGTGTCCTGGGTTAGACGTGCAACTAATCCCTGGCAGTCTATTTTCAAAAGTGCCTGCAATAATAATTTTCATTAGTGTTCTTTCACCAGTAATTAAACAGAATATCATCATTTGTTTTTATGGCACTATTCTGCATTTCTAAGCAGACAGGAAGGCTTTTTGCCTATTTTGTATTCTTATAAATATGTAGCAATTTTTCCTACAAAGGTGTTGCCAACAGTTTCATAGAAAAACTGTCCACAAGCTTAAGAAAAAATTAAGCTGGCATTCAGCTGCTTCAGCATTCCAGTGTCAAATGGAACTTGCCAAGCTTACAGATCCTGAAGGAAAAATATGCTTCTCCAACAAAATTATTTGGGACATCAAATTTAGCTTCTTAGAAGTATGACATGAAACTTAATTTTTAAGTTAGAGCACTATTATACTAAACTGTAGCCCTTTGTCTACTGCTTTTCTGTAAAATCATTGATTACATTGGCCAGCACCTTTTGATTCACTACTCCCACAGAACTGATAATTTGCTGATCATTAAGCAGAAATGCAAGCATAAAAGTTCCCTTCCCCATGCTAAATGAGCTTTTAATACAAAGCAAATTAAAAAGCTTCCGGGAGTGGAACCTGCAAATACAGATATGCATTTCTTCTCCTTTCTTTCTTTGTTTGGATAAGAGGTAATTTTAAAAAAAAAGAGAAATAGGTGGGTTTTTTGTCTTTTCAAATTAGCAGCAAAATGTTAAACTGAAAATGTTGACTTTTTCAGTGAAAGATCAAGAACAAAACCCAGAAGTTTTTACTGGGTTTCAGATACTGATTTTTAATAAAATACCAAGCATTTCTGCAGAAATCAGACACTCAACTGCTTAAATCTTTTTGATTTAATTGTTAAACATTTTTCCATAAAAATCCTTATTGCAAACAGTAGAATTTTTGGTAGACACAGTAGGGAGAAGCAGACTATGCTGTACTACACCAAATTCCCCTATACTTTGGCAAAGTGGAGACAAAGTTGATTGCCTTTGCTCTGATAATCAAGAAACCTATTAAACATAAAAAATAAGAGAGTAATTAAAAGAAATAACCAGTAAATTCTACCCAAAAGTGACATGAATGATATGTAGCTTTAAGTCTAGCTTTACAAAGACAGGGACCTGCATTGGCACTTCATAGCTCAAGATTATATACACCTCGACAAAATGGGACATCTGGTTAATTTAATTATGACCCACATTTTGCCTGTTCTGTGAACTGTTTCACTGTATTCAATGTAAAGTTTGGATCATTTTCACCTTTAACTCCCCCCTCCCTTTTTTGTACAGAGACATGGCAGACTAAACTGTACTTCATACTTGCTCAGTTTTATTCCACACAGTTTAATGAAGTCTTCAGAGTTGTAAGTGGCCACAGCTACCAGAATTTTCTGAATCATGCTGAAGTTGCTGCCAGCACTTCAAAGTGGATAGACTAGTTATGAAATGTAAACCCTGTTAAGGTTTACAATTCCAGATAGTCAAAAGGTTTTAGTTAGATGGAAGGTTACAATGTGAGTTTTCAAACACTCATTTTTATAATACTTTGTTTTCGTATCAGAAATTTAATTCTCTTCTGTCCCTAAATAGGCTGGTAGGCTTTTCAGACAGAGCCAAGAATAGTATTGAGTAATCATTAATTCCAAATTAATTTGTGCACAGATCCATAAGTAAACTGAGACAGTTAACAGCACAACCTATTACCCTGAAAGCATCTAGAATAAAAGCACTTTTGATTCACATGTAACAGCACTGAATCACATAGAAGTTGTCCAGTGGCTTACAAATGAGGCCTATGAAAATATGTACGGAAATACTTGCCATATTGTCTTTAGGTCACTACAGCATTGGCTATGAAGTTGTCAAGCGTGGATAGAAAAATCTTATCTTCTGCATGTGGATTTCCTTGCTTTAAACATACGAAGCTTAGACATGCATCTTAGGGTACACCCATATATACAAATAACGGAGTTTCCACACTATAAGGTTACTAAATACTTCACAATGGGAATGTAAATTGCTCAGGGAAGCAATTTACCATGATGAGTTCCATGACAAAAGACAAAGCCATTTCAGTCATGGCCACTTAAAAATAAAAAAAAAGTCAACTCAGTCATCTTCCTAAATGAGCAAGACTCCTGGAACCTTTACAGAACACTATTAAGAATTCATTCATCAAAGTATTATTCTGCATGAGAGCCTGTATGTATTTTTCATAGGTGTCTACAACTTTTAGTAATATGTTCAGATTTGTAAAGATACCCACAAAGGTGCAGAACCATGTTTTCTTGTTCACACTTTACTATTGAGTAGTTTCTTGGCAATACATTCCCAATAACAAAGTTAGTTCATGCAATACTTACAACAATAAGCTCATAAAGAAATAGTCTTTTTTTTTTGTTAGCGTGGCAGTCTTCCTTCATCCTCTTCACAACATGAGCAACTCTCTCTGATTCTTTATCAGCATGTGCCTCATTAAAGTCATCCAAAGACATATGTGAATATCCTAGCACCTCAGCCAAAGCCCTCCAGTCATAAACACTCTCTGATACTGTAGAGAGAACTACTGAGTAGATGTAAGTCAGTTTTTTGAATGGCAATGCAATTTGTTCAACAAGACTCCTGGTTGTTAGCTCACTATCAGTAGTGTCCATAGCTTGTTCTTTGGAAATCACTTTTATGTTTTTGCAATGTACAAGACCAATCTTTCTTCTGAGAACTCCTACGTACCACTCTTTTACTTTAGTTTGTCCAATGGCTTTTACTTTATCTTCACCAAGAAGTGCTATTGTGTCCCCTTTAAAATATTCTAGCAAATAGTCAATCTTATTTTGACGTAACACAGTTTTCAAAGCCACTCCGTATGTATTAACACTCAAAGTTTTATCTTGAAACTTTGGATATTTAACTGTTGGTATTAAAAGCAAAGGCGCAGACTTGATTTCTTTGCGGTTTTGTAAGCGCTTTGGCCTATTGATAATTCCACTTAATTTTGGAGCTGGATCAGGAGTTGTGACATGGAACTGCGTTACTTGGCTACTTCTGAAATCTTTAATCTGAACAAGGAAAACAAAGAAATGGATGTCCCTACATCCAAGCATGGAAAACAGGAATTGCTGGCGGACCATTTCACCAGTTTTCAGCTCCTTCCCTTTAATATTTTTGCCTTGGTCTTCCATTTTCACTTCAAAATCTGGATCACAAGATACCAAAGAAATGTTTAGATCTTGTGGCTTTTCAAGCAGAAATGTATGCTTTCCCCACAGCTGAAACACAACAGGAGGCATATTTTTCCCTCCCTTTTTTATATCACAAATTGTGAGTTTCCCTGGAATGTAGTTGTGACCAAAGACTGTAAAAACTGCTGTAAAAGATGGATGAATATATTTGGGACCATAAATTCCAACTGAGACTGTTCTATGAACATAGTCCCAGACGTTAGTTGCTGGAGGCTGGAGTTTGTTTGCTTGTACGGCAATCACTGCATACATCACGTGACTGAGGTCAGTTAGCTTCACTTGTATGGTGTCTTGATAAGTGTAGCAATTCTCTACTTTCTTGAAAGGCCCTTCTTTATTGAGACTAAAAAAACACACAATATCACTCATAACTTGGCTGAGTGGATCACTCTTCACTTTAGCTGCAACTTTCACCTCTAGGAAAATGGCTTCCCTCGTGTTGAGGTTGCTCAGTGTAAGTTCTATCAGAGGACTTACGGTGCTAGACAGTTCATTGTTGAGTGATGATGGAGGGTTAAGGATAGCTTTTAAACCAACTTCTTGGAATTCCCCAGGTGATATATGACCAACAGGGACATGAATGTTGATATCTGAGTCAGGAAGCTGTACTGAACCCCCTTCATGATTCAGTTTACAAACTACATGAATATCTGTAGCTTGTGTTTGTGCCCATCCAGGACTATGGCTCATGGCTTCTAAGTCTAGGCAGGACCGGGTGAGTTGTCGGTGACTCAGCCAAGCCATCTTGTAGGCTTCACGGTCATTTTGAAGCCATGTCATGTCTGAAGCTAGAGCTTTTTGAGGTGTTGTCTTGCGAGGATTAAATCTTCGGTTATCAACAATATCCAGGAAGTCAGAGATACTCTTGGATCGTCCAGATCTTCTTGCTGAGGTCTTTCTTAGAAGACAATCAATATCTAGCTCATCACCTGATGAAGCCAAAGAATCCCTGTTGCTAGAAACGTTAGAGAACAAATAGGGTTTTCCTTTTAAGTTTGAAAGGTATTTATTATTTTCATTTCTATTTGAAGCAGCTATGTCATGTACAAAAGGGTTGGAGGCTGACAGTTCATTCCAGAAAGGATTCGTCTTGGAAACAGCCTGGGCATGTTTGAATACATTAGACCAGTCAATATCCAAATCCAATTTACTTTCATTGACATCTGTTTAAAAGAAAAAACAAAAGCATTTCCTAAGGCACAGAGCTTGAGACATTCCATTCATTTCTGACAGTCTGTTATTCTCCTAAAATAATATAGATCATTCATCTATTTCTCCTTCAGATGTTTAAAGAGTATCACTATTGATTTCTAAGTAGGACTAAGAATCCCTGTTAATAGAAACAGTACTAATAAATTAGTGCTGAAGGTGTAAAGCATCTTCTGCAAAGTGCTGATGTTTATTTTTTCCTACAACTGTTAATTGGCATTGTGTCCCATGAGGCTTAAACCCATATATTCCAGTAATATTTGGCCTCTTACAAAAGGCCATGGACTTCTTGCCTTTGTGTCTAACCCCCTGCAAAGACTAAACAGCTACTGTTTCATTTTTCAAATACTGTAGACAGTAGAGATAAGTGTATTATTTAGGATTCTTTTTCATGCTAGTGCACATGCATTTAACTGGTAACAGCACTCTTACAATTTATCTCAGTGCATATGGAATTTGTTACACTAGCTTTCCATTTAAAAAAATACATTGATATAACTTATGAGGTCTTGTACCATTTGAAATCTGGAGAGAAATTATTTTGTGGCTACTAATTTTTCTGAGATTGCACTTAAATAGAAAAATAGAGGTTTATAAGTGATATTTAAATATGCTTTCTAATAAAAATAGTCTTTCTTAACAGTAATGTTTATTTGTTCTGAAGACAAGTTATGTTTATATTTTATATAATAACTGTTCACGGAAGCTATTTTATAGGTTAAGACTCACACTTCTTGCAATGAATAAAGTATCTGTGACTTTTTGTGACAGGGTTTCTATTACTTCAGTTTGCCACTATTTATTTATATTATACATCCTTTATTTATTTTATACATCCTTGCAAAGAATTTTAACTTTAGAGGGAAAAATTAACATTTCTGTTCTTTCAGCATATCTATATCCTTCATTTTTAGGCCTTTCATAGTACCTTCCATCTCCAAGGTTACTAATTGTGGCTCAATTGCAAGAATGACAGTGCATTCAGCAACAAAAAAAAAAAAAAAAAAGAAAAAAAAAATCACGTTAGTACATTCCTTTTTGTTTCATTTGCCATTAAGTGTGACAGAAAGCCAAAACCATGAAGTTTTTCCACAGTTCCAGAAAAACCTCAATTTGGAAGAACTGAAGCGGAATTTACCTGCTCCTCAGATGCCCATCTGCAAGGCTCTAGCATTATCTTGACAAAAGCCTTCCAAGTGAGCTGCTGAGGGAAAGTGAGCCCAGGGGCACCCTCCTTCCACTTGGGCACCTAGCCTTGTCCAGGGCCACCAGATGGGGCTGGGCTGCTCAAGCACCAGCTGAAAAGTCCTTTTATTTCTGCCCACAGGCCAAGAGCTGTCCTTGTGCTGTGATGCTAATACAGTCAGATTATCCTTATCTATTATAAAATAAATTAATTAATCCCAGAAGAAACTTTAGGTGTTTTGTTTGTGTTCCCCCCCCCCCACAATCCCCCAATCCTAAAGGGCATGCCTCTATAGGAAAACTCCGAGCAGAAAACTCTGGCAGAGCCTGACTCTTTAGGCTGGGCACTTTCTCATGCCAAGGTAACAGTATTGGGGTGTGGGAGGTTAGTGAGGAAATAATTCCTGCTACCCAGCCAACACAGCAAGTGCCAGGCTCACCATTACTCACATCTGCTAATGGACAAAAAGCTAAGAGAATGCCTACCTTGCGGAAGGGAATGTTTTCTTAACTTTTGGGTTAAAATAGCAATGAGATTAAATCAATTTTGCTGAGAGTCTAATTTTTAAACTGGGCTAACTCTAAATTTACCTTGCCTTCCTGGTTCTTAAAACCTTAAATTAATGTAGTTTGGCTAAGAAGTCCCTCTTTTCTTCGCTATCTCAACCCCCAGTAAAATACCCTAAACAGCATTTATTCATGTAAAGTTAATGATTCCATCTCTTCCTCCCAACCTGCCTGACCCACATTTGCTATGGCAGGTGACAAGAGGACTTCTCTTATATGGCAGCAAGTTTCTCCTGGGGGAGGGGACCTTGTGACAATGCCCTGTGTTCTGACTCCAGGGACATCTATGATGGCTTGAGCAGTGCAAAACACAAGCAATAAAAATTTTTTAAAATTGTGTACAGAGGTTTACTACTGTGAGTTTTGCAGAAATAAAGACTATAAAGTGGAGAGTACACAAAACAGCACAAGAGACTTACTGTAGCTGGCTGAAGGTGTCCGGTCATCCACATCAATCAAAGTCCCCTCTGACCTGCTCCGTGGAATCTCTCCACTGGTTAGGGAATCTGTCCCACTACTGGAAGTGCTTTCCTCCTAGGAAACAGTTATACATATAAAACATCAGCAAGTATGCAATTTGAAAAATGGAACTGTTGAAGAATAATTAAGCTTTGCTTCTGTGAGGTAACACAAACAAAAAGTAAAAAGTGAAGTTATGGTTTCTAAGTAAATTTATGCAGTCTGCTCAAAAGCATCACAATCCCGAGCGAGTCTTACTACCTAATTTGCAGCAAACCCACCAGATGCTACAGCTGCAGTACTCCCATCCATAGTGAAGTCCGGTAACTCACATAATTAAACATCTTGCAATCAAACTCAGCCAATTGTACAATGACTTCTGTTCAGGTCTTGGATAAAAACTTTTTTTGAAAGACTAAAAGTCCAAATTCCTGTTTTCATATAAGTTTGAATAAAATCATTAAACAGAAAGAGCTAGAGCTGTTCCCTCCTTTGACAATTAGTATTTCCAACCCTTTCTGCTTTATTGTTCTTCCTATGCTCTTCCCTGAGAGAACATCAGATCAGATTTTCTGATCTTTACTCTGTACAAGAGTGACTTACAGTACCCTTTGCTAGGGCCCACACTAGCACAACAACAATCTGAGAGAAGACATTCAGGTGCCTCCTCTTCCTTGTTCTGGCTACAAGAAGTTCTGTTTGGTTTTGAAGCAGTTTGCATGCGGACTTGGCCACAGCAGAGCTGTAAACAAGCTGTTGTGTTTGAGAGAGAGTCAGCAGCAAACCTATCATAAGGGCAATGCAGTAGGGGCATCCCTCAGAGGCATCAGAAAAAGAAGGGGAGGGAGAAGAAGAAGGAGGGGGGAGGAGCCAGGAGATTTTTTGAGTCCATGCACAGGATACAATAGTCAGCTTTGATCTGGAGCCTGAAATATTGCAGCCCAAGCAGATATCATTTTATCATGCTTAAAATGGAAAAAAAAAAAAACCAACAAAAAACAACCATGCAATGGGCCTAGGTTTACTGGGGCTGTAAGAAAAAGGAATTTTCAGTTACAGTTCTAGTAAGTGAGTTATGGGAAAAAGGAAGCATACCTTATACCAAAGCATTATTGAACAGAAACTGGAAGCTGGAAGTCAGCTGCCTGTTTCCATTTCACAATGCAATGGTTTAAGACATTCTTTTTTTTTTTTTTCCACTGCAAATCTAAATTTGTACTTTTTCTTCTTCCCACAATAACTACCTGCAGCTAATGGCAATTGGTTCAGGTGCTGATTTGCACTCAGGCAAGATGCAAGGCTGAGGTCAGGCTAAGCCTGACAGTCACCCAGCCGTGCTGCTTCACAGGACTATACAGATTTTCACATTCCTCTGCCTCTGTTACCAGAAATCTCAGGTGGTAGCCTTAGAAGTTCTGATTTCAGATAGTGGTGAAAGCTAGCCTCCAAGACCCACACTTTGAGGCTTCTGCTATTAATGCACCATCAGAATCAAATACAAAACTAAAATACATCCTTAATCTGAACACTGCAGTTCCAAGATCTGACATCCCACACCTGTATAAAAATATCACTCCCATCTCTAATAAGAGACAGTATCTTTGATAACATGTGCTTATTGCTTTAAAGGACATAAGTTTCATTTTCCTGCTGCATCTCAAAATGTTGAAAAACTGAATACACAGCGTAAACATGCAAAATTTTTATATTGGGCATGTACTTCAGGGATTGGGGAGGTTTAATCACCAGTGTAATGTATCTATAGTTTAAATTTCCAATAAATGTACAAAAAGAAAGTCTGCTTTTTACAATACCAGTGTATTTGCAAGCACTGATCTCTGATGACCTGTTGATCAATTGACATGTTAATGTAAGAATGGTTCATTAAATAGTTAAAAAACCCAACAATTATTTCAGTAGCTGTATGAAGTGGAAGACAGTAAGTAAGGATGAGAAAAAAGCACAAGAGTGCAAGTAGAAGCATAGGGTCCAAAACAGGAAACCCTGGAGGAAGGGAGAGGGTGAGAGTATATTGACAGTGGGAGTATATTGACAGAGACAAGACAGCAAGATTGCATACAGAAGTTTTATAAACTAAGAATTTCTGCAAATAGAATAAGTCATTTCCTAAAAGTTCCCAATGAGAATTCCTTAAAACCTTCACCACTAGCCTGGCACAAAGACAGAAAAGGCGGATACTGAAAAGGAAAACCACTTTCAAAAATAAGTTGCCCCTCCATGTCTTCAGGCCAAGCAAGAAGAGGACATGAGAAGGAGGGACGTGAAAACATTCCTTGGCAAAAGATGACCACAATTGGCCAGCATGTCAAGGGATGTGGGAAATGATGGGGACAAGTTGTACACACACCACTGGGTACTGGGCAATGTGCCTCCTGAACAGAATTACATGATCTGACACCAGGGCTGGGTCCTTGTCTATCCCGTGTTCCAGCCTTAGTGCTGAGAATGAATAAGACCCTAGTGCCTTCATATAGTATAGGAAAATAAGGAAACCCAATGCTTCCCCTTTTCCTTGGGTACATTCTATGATAAAATAGCATCCCAAATGAAACTTTTTATAGTGCAGTCCTATTAATTAGGAACTTACCGAGACAAATCCAGATGAATGATCACCCACAGGAGAAGAGAGATTAATGCATGTAGGCTATAAAGCCATACTGATCAGTGGTGAAAGGGAAAGGTGTGAAACCCTTTTGCTGCAAAAAGAGGGAATTATGTATAGGGATAATCAGAAGCTAAGCTTTTCATTCACTGTAGCTATGAGTAAGAAAGATGTTAACTGACAAATGCTTAATGGTGCAAAAAATTCTCTGACTGATGGTATGTCAGCTCACAGTGTGAAGTGAGCAGGGAACGAAGAAGTGAAGAGGTTGGAAAGGAATCAGTTATGGACGTGACCAGTGAGTGAACCTGAGTGACTGCTGAGAATTGTGGCGTTTTTCCAGATGAGGGCAAGAACCAGCCAGCCAGGTGCACTCTGCTGTTCAAACCTGGAGTGCATTGCTTGACCCACAAGAGCAGGGGACTCAGGAACCAGAGTGCTGCTGGCAGGCACGTTGCAGTGCTGTCACAGAGGAAGAAAAATACATTAGAGGAAGAAGAAAGTCTCAGGTAGAAAGTCCTGTTTCAGAGAAGTCAGAAGACCGATTTGCTGTAAATGGCATTAATGGCATTTTTGCTGCATGTGATGCCTTCAGAAATCTCTTCCAGGTCTTTTAAAATGGAAGTGCACATTTTTTTTCTTTCCAGTCTTTCTACCAAGGAAAACATGTCCTGCTGTGCTTAAAATAGTGGTAAGGAAGAAAATTTTTAAAGCCCCAAAACAAACACTTTCCCACTGTCTTTTACTTCAAAAATGAGAGAGAACACATTTCTTTGTATCTTTAAAGTATCGATGTCCCAGAGCCAAAGCACTAGTATTTGCCTTTCATTCAACTTTAATGCTGTCCAGCCTTCTTCAAAAGCAGGTTGTGTTAAAAGCAGAGCTCTCCTGTGGCAGTATCTCCCTACAAACTCCTACATGCCCCTTATGCAGATAGTGCTACTCAGCCATGTAATTATCCACAGGGATTTGTGGCCTTTGTATCCAGAAGATGAAGCTTATGCATTTGCTTAGACAGAACAAGCAGCATAAGCAGGTGATGGAGATGTGCCTCATTCTTCAGGCTCACTTTTGGCTGCTATGTGGAAAAATGACTTGCTAGTTACATAGGTTGGGTTGTTAGACTTACTGTACAAGTTTATTTCTGAAAAGGGAGAAAGGTTTATTCACCAGAATGTTAAATACGGTGTCCCTGACCTGACCAAATACTGAGTATACTTAATTATTTAAAATTTTATTAAGAAGAGAGAAGGAAAATCTAAAGAAAAATCAGTACACAGAAGAGAGGTCGTTTCAGAAGGCGTTACACATCACCATAAAATCTAAAACATTTTCTGTTCTCAGCACATAAACATGTTTCTAGCTAAACATTAGTTACAGTAATATGTCATATTTTAACAGCCCCTCAGTACTTGTGGCCTGGAACAGCTTTACACAACTCAGAATGTGGTGAGAGGTAGTTAGACATGAATTTACCAATCTTTCATTACCAGGCTGAACTGTAGTACTGTTGATAGTGATAATAAAGGATAGCACACAAAACTTTCAGTTGAAGAGGTAAAGTCTTTGCCTTATTCTCTTACCCTGGTGCACATGAGGCAGTCAAGAAAATGCAGCTGTATCTTATTTTGAACATAGATAGAAATGGCTTTTAATGTTCAGTATCAAGAGATCTCAACCCTATATTACCTACTTTATTAATACTTGGCAGCAATCTTAACGCTGTAGTATGACCCTGTTACTTGTCACTTTGCCTGTAATGATAGAAAAGCATTTTCATTTGATGTATCTACTAGTTTACTCTGTTGTTACATAGTTGCCAAGTCTGGTACCTACTTTTACAAAGTTCTGAAGGTTTATAACCCCACAGGAACTGCAGAGCCATTCACATTCCTTCCTGAACCCAGGGTTTAAGCTTTCTGCAGACCCAACATATGTCTGCACTGCTGCTTGTAACTGATGTAATCACCGCTTCTAATACTTCATCTGAGCCAGTGTTAAATGGTAGAGCTAGTAGTCTTAGCATAACAAAAAGAGGACTTGAAGTGGGTCATCATCTCAGTAGATTTCCACAAATTCACAGGTGGGTTTTTACAGCCTCTGCTCAGCTCTGCATGACCCAGAACTGACGGCTTTACAGCCTGGTTGGGGAACACTATGCAAGTGAAAATGACTATACCATAGACACTTCCTCTACAAAGCAAGTATCCTTCCTTCCATTCCACACATCTATGCTTCTAAAATTGCTTGTTGTAAGTATAAGGGCTAGAGCATTTATTTGCAATTATAAACTTTACATTTGGGAATATTGCTTCCCAGAAGCCTCAGGAATGTGTAGTTAAGTTTTTATGTTGTCTTTTGGGTTTTAGCTACCACTTTGAAATATTCCATGGTTTTTCTTTGGCCTCAGGAAAACAGAAAAATGTTGCCTTCTACTTACATTACTGAATTTCTTTTTAAAGAACAGGAAATGGAATGTAAAGATGTCACTAATGAATGAAAGGATCCAACTTTTTACTATTAAATTATATTTCTTCCTTTTGCTGAACAGAGAAAACCTTGCAAGTTTATTAGCTTAATTCTTCTATGAACTCATTTCCTTACCACCTCTCAAAAGCCTTGAAAACAAATATTAGTTAAAAATCACACTGGATTCTCACTTATAGTATGTAACCATACATACTTTGGAAGCACAGCTAGTTTCTTGACTTTTGGAGGTCCCATAAAAACACTTCTGGCTCCTTCAAAGACATAACAATACTACAAGTTATTACTGGCTGTGATGTCAACAGTTATTTCTTCAAAATGGGTGTTGAAAGCATTCCATAAGGAACATCTTTTATTTAGGAGTTTGATTAAATGGTAAGTTTCCATTTCTAGGTGTTGCAAGTGTTTCAATGCCATAATATATGCAACATCGCAGAGCAAAGGCAAAGCCTCTATGTACCATGTTCTGCATGCAAACTAGAGCCCTGCTGCCCACCCTTGAGTAATTCTAGTGTTTGCTAGGAGGAAACAAAACCCTCAACTGTCAACATTTTTTAACAACCTAGAAGAGTGGGAGCAACTGGGAATCTCAAAATCTCTGCTAGCTATTTATATTCTTGTGAACTATAGCTGTGATCACGGGTTTGTAAGTACAGGATACCTCCCAAGTACTCAATATATTATTTGGTTACCCTAGTTTCTTCTTCTCTTTCTATTAAATTAGACTTTTACTCACATTCAAGCTGCATGCAGAAGTTACAGTTTTTTTAACTGAGCAGCTTATTGGTTAGTGACGAGGGGAGATGAAGCCTTCGCTACCTGCACGCTAGCTCAGCTTAGAGAGCACTCCCAACTCTGCATAGTATTTATTACACTCTTCCCCAGGAAGGTTCATGTCTCAGTGTCCTAGTGCCAAAAGTCAGCTTCACAGAGGAACAGATATCAGCTGTGGTCTTTGAGGGCAGAAAAACAGTGGTGGGGGACAGAAGTAGCAGTAGCATTAACAGTAGTAGATGATTTACAGTCTTAGCGCTAACTTCAAGGCTAATAAAGGAAATCTCTTTTTTTAAAAAACAGATACTCTTCGTATGCCTCAGAGTGACAGAGATATGCCCCCTCCCCAAAAAAAAAAAAAAAAAAAAAAAAAAAAAAAAAAAAAGGCTTCTTCTGTTCCAAAGACTTGATTTTGGCAACATCTTACTGCTTAACACTTTCAGTTATACACAGAAAATAACACATCTACTACCCACCCAGAAAGCAAGTAAAGGATACAGTTTCCAGACAACCAAAACCAGGTCACATAGTGAAGTAGTTCTCCAGCAGGAACTGACAATCAGGCACTTATGAGTTACATGTTTCATGGAAATAATTTTAAGGGCTGAGCACAGGCAGGGGGAAATACCACTTGGCTTTCAACATTTAAAAGTCTCATCTGGTCCCATAATGTGATAAGAAATCCTGCAAGAGCTGTACTCTCTTCAGCAGCATCAGGGCAAAGCAGAATACACCAACGAACCCATGTGCAGAGAAGTATCAGTGTTTTACTTGCTCACAGCTCTTAAAGTTCTTAAAATTAGAATTGCAATTAACATTACCAACAGATTTTAAGCACCTATATCAGCTGGATATGTTGCAAATATATAAGAAGATTTTTCTGCTATTACAGGCTAAAAGTGATATAACAAATCGATGTGGCTGACACTATGTTAGGACCCAGTCTTGAACATCCAACTGTGGAACTTAATTGCCTGTCAGTGTGCTGCCTGGACACTGACACTGTTTTGGACAGATGCAGATTGAAGATGCATTGACAAAACACTCAATGAAAACCTTGAAGGAAATTGAAGCTGATATCCAGGCATATAAAAGGTACGTTCATTCTCATGTTCTCCAGGGGACACTGCAGTGTGCTGTCCTTTTGAGAAGACAGGGGACTAGAAAGGTCTCTTTCTATGAGCATGACGGACTTTTGCTCCAAGGCAAAGGAAAAACATGTCAGAAAGCCTGCACTGTCAGGTAAACTTTTTATATGGAGAAACACTGGTTTGGTGTCGGTTAACTTGGCAGGGACCAAAAAATAAAAAAAAATAAATCCAAAACCCAACACAACACTCCTGACAAAAAAGCTAACATGACAATTTGCACAGTTTTGCAATGTTTAAACTATGTCAAGCAAGCTTTCAGAATATACAAATTAGCCAAGAAGAAATCCCAGTTGTGGAGGGTGTGAATGGGGTTGGGGAAGGCGGGGGGGCAGAGAGGGGCACAGGACAGGACTCAGGTCAGTCACTTCTTCAATCTCTTCTGGGGAATATAAAGGGAGATTAATACTGAGGGGGCAGAAACAATGGAAGGAAGACAGGTGACACATGAGCAGCTCAACATGGAAAAAAAATTAATAAAACAGGCAGCCACCTGTGTTGGGAAAATAATTCCATTAAATGTGGTAGAAGAAAGTACATCAATTTGGCGAGGACTCTGGTTGTCATTTAAGGCTAGAGAGTTAAGAACAGTAAGCATAATCATTATTTAGCGCATCCACAAATTACATTTTGCTCTACTTGACTGACAACAGACACAGGGGATATGTAACAGTACAAATAGTATGTTTGATAAATTGTGATAACACTTACAAGGAAAGACTCATACCTATTTGTTGTGTATTGATCTATTTTAAGTGAAGAACATGTTGAATAGTCCTTGGCACTTTAGGAACATAGTGAAGAGAGCATCGAATCATAGAATCATAGAATGTTAGGGGTTGGAAGGGACCTCTGGAGATCGAGTCCAACGCCCCTGCCAAGCAGGACCATAGAATCTAGGGCAGGTTACACAGGAACACATCCAGACAGGTCTTGAAAGTCTCCAAAGAAGGAGACTCCACAACCTCCCTCGGGAGCCCGTTCCAGTGCTCTGTAACCCTCACAGTAAAGAAGTTCCTCCTCATGTTGAGGTGGAACTTCCTGTGCTCCAGCTTGTATCCATTGCCCCTTGTCCTGTCACAGGGCACAAGTGAAAAGAGGTTGCCCCTTTCTTCTTGACACCCAGCCCTCATATATTTATACACATTAATTAGATCCCCTCTCAGTCTTCTCTTCTCCAGACTAAAAGAGGGATACTTAATCAAAGGGACACTTTCCAAGGTGAAAGTGCAGAAAGCGAACTTTTTTTTATTGCTTTCTATGACAATTATAATCCCCAAAGTTTGGTTGGAACTTTCCTCCAGCAGGAAGACATCATTGCATTTAAAGCATTTGTGCCTGCGTCATTAATAATAGGGCAAGCTGTCCATTAAGCTACACCTGCCAATATTTTAAGCTTATTTTTGACACTGCAATTTTGAAGGGAAGAAGGGAGGGGAATTCATAAAAATGTATTTTGCTCTCCAAAACCCAAACCCAGTACCTCTCATTACATTGCAGACTCTCCCTCTACAGCAATTACACATACTCTTGACAAACATAAACCTCTCATATCTATCAAATGGGATTAATGATTAAATGGATAGTTTCTCTATTAATGGAGGACATTTGAATCTCTGAATTGTATTCTTAATTAATTCTTATTAATAGTATTGCCAACAGAATACTTTTACCGAAATAATATGACTACTGGATCAACTCTAAAATGGCAATGATCCAGCAACAAAAATGAAGTCAGAGGAAGATAACCTCCCATGCAACATCAGATCTCATTTAATAATCCACCTCTGATCACAGAAGATATTTCAGAGGAGGAAGCCCTACATATGAAAACAAGGAAGAGCTGGTACCAGTATTGCCGGTAGTTTTATAACAAAAATAGGAATGATTCTATCTTAAAAGCAAACAAACAAACCCAAAAAAACACAAACAACAAAAAAATTACATCAGCCCACAGTATTATTGTGGATCTTCTTCTAAAGGAATGGTCAAGTTCAAGAAGATTTGAGGCAACAAGTTCCAAACAAATTGTACACCCTTACGTGTCTAAATTTAGTTCTTAAATCTAGCTGCCTTACAGGCTCAGTAATTGTACCATCTATTCCTACATGTTGAGAAGAGGGCATTTTGTTCCTTACTGTTTGGTATGACAAGCAGAAGAACAAATCCTATCTCATCTATTTATATGCAGCAATGTCAAAGTCATTCTTCAAAGATTTTATCTTTTCTTTTTTTAGAAGTGAAGGTAAGAATTGTGTGAGATAGTTGTTCCAGGTCTCCTCTTCCTCCAATCCCTATATTCTTTAACCACCTTTGTTCTCTCCATTGCACCAGTGTCTAACTGTCTTTCCAGCAGCAGTTCTCCCTCTGATGATGTATACTACTAGCCTGGATGCAATACCTCAGCAGAAAGCTAGTTTTCCCTTCCAGGAAAACCACACTGTTATATTGTGACAGATAATGGGTACACTGGAAGCATTTTAAGGCTGTGTATTCCCTTATCCTGCCTTCCTGGAGGGCTCAGAGGCAGAAATAATTCCTGAGGTTCCCATCAGTCAGCTGGCTGACCTCCAAAGTTGATCAATGAGCTGCTCTTGCAACAAATCAGATAAAGTCCCCCATGTTAGCCCAGGCCTTCCTACACTGACTTTACTCTCCCATTGTCTCTATTCATCCCCAAAAGCAACAGCACAGCTCCAGCTCACTCTTCCTAACAGCCCTGACCCTCAAATCTGACTGATACCCTCAAATAAAAATAGTGGCTGGAATGATGTCATCACAAATTGCTCAGAAAGTTGGACCAACCTCAAACTTACCAAATTCCCAAACAGTACCTCTCAGATAACCCTGCAGAAAATCTTCCGGAAAACAATTCAGAAATGCTGCAGATTATACTCTTATCAGTTAAAAAAATTAATAGTGTGCCCAGTTTTTTGTTTCATTTACTCTGCCTCAGCAAGCTTTACTATTTTTCACCACAGCTAAAGTTATTGCCTTTCTAGCAGAAGTGGAGGCTGCAGATCAGTAACTTTTACATATAGTCACAACATTTCAATATGTTTCCTCCAGCTTGCCCTAGTCTGTCTCTGTCCTGTCCTCTTCCTTCTCCCCCCAAAAAAGCCCCAACAACTCCAGTTGGTCTTGCACTACTTCAAGAATTTTTGCATGCAGTAAATTAATTTTCACTGATGTGGCAGTCTCTGCAAGACCTGGCCACTGTCCAGCCTTGTGAAGATCCTGTCAATCCTTTGTTTTGCCTCACCCTTCACAGACACTGAGCATGCTCACCTTCCAAATTCATATAGACTAGGTAAGCTCAGTATTTTATACTATTAAGTCTCCAAAAAGGCTGCAGTTCTTTGACATCACTGGCTTCCCACAGAAAAACTCTGGGCATCATTTAGCATCCAAAACCACCTCTGCAGCCATATGATTCTCTATTCATTAGAAAGAATAACCAACCAGTACATGAATTGAAATTGCTATGTAGGCTACTGTCAGACTACAGAAGTTAGAAGAAAACTGATTTGAGACCACTAGGATATTTAAACACCATGCAAAACCACATTAATTTCACAACTATTACTTCGAAAGGAAATCTTCATGCCTTGCCTAGAGTTGAGGTTTTTCTGACAGCTGGTCTTGCAGGAGGGGAGGCTAATCTCTCTGTGCTGGAGGGAATTATCAAGAGCATCTCAAACATTGGCTGTAGCAGATTAAAAGATACAGATGACCATCTCAAATATCACTGAACAGCCCAGGGCACAAAGTCCTTACAGGTACCAGCACAGGCCCTTTAATTTTTGATCAATGCCTCTCATGAAGCTGGAGTTCCTCTAGCTGGCCAGGTTCGGTCTGATTAGTAATAGCAGAGTAACCTTTACTTCAGACAGAAAGAAACCAGGCACAAGGTTAAAAATGAAATAAACTGAAATCCAGACCACACTTATAACAGCTTTTTCATACTTTGACTTTCCTAATTAGGAACCTGAAGACACTTGCCATGTGTTAGCTTAGAGAATTCAGCCTATTCAGCAACACCTTCCAAATGCCAGCCCTAAAGAAACACTTTTCCTGGTTGCATCTTCATAAGTTTACTGCCCTTGCTCCATTTGTACTGAAATGTGGGAGGAAGCATTCACAGCTTTTCCAAAAGGTCACTGACTTTGATGATCAGGGCGTTTCCCTACCCATCTCACCTCCTTGGCATCAAGTCTCGAGTTTTGCACCTTTAACTAGCTTCTACCCCTCAAGATAAGGGTTCGAAATGAATGTTTTGTTATGTGAAATACGGCAGCATCATATATGCAAAATTCTACTGTTTGTTTTTTCCTTTTAGTTGTTGTTGTCGTTATATTATGGGTTTTCTATAGAGACCAATATACATGACACATTTACAGTGCAGTTGAAAGACTGTTTAGATCAAGCAGCTCACTCTTACCATTCATTACAAGTGTATCATTGACACCGCTGTCAGGGGTTCCTTGATTAAAGCATACAGCTGTCATAATGCGTAGATATTGTTTTAACATTTAACTTATGAACATCAAATCAAACACACACCTTGATGTGTGATGGCAAGTTACTTAGCTTAAGAAGTTTTTCCTTGGCTGTAGTGAAACAAAAAACTCTTGTTATATCTCTTTGCCACAGAAGTGTGTAATCCTGGCTGTGCAACTTAGTGGATAGATTTTCAGTGTTCCTTTTATGGCAATTATTCTTCTATGTATTCAGGTCATTGATGATGACAACCAGATATTTGCAGAACATACAATTCTCTGTCAAAGAGCTATCTAGTAAAAAAAGGGAAAGAAACGCATGAGGTAGGAAAATCAAAACTGAATATGTTCTGCTTCCGAAGTTTAATCTAAACTTTAATTTCGCAAGTATTCTTGAGGAGGCACGGTCCAAATGTTGTCCAGCAGGAGGTCAGTTAGCTAAGTTAGTTAGCTCCTGACAGATCAGTCTAGGGTTGACAAATGTAGCTAAATAGTTTGTTCTGTTGTGAAAGTTAGTTCAGATCATTTTATTTTACAGTGCATTCATCTCATATTGCTGATTTTAGCAAGATTTTACAATGGTAAGTCCATGTCCATCATCATCATTCAATATGTTGTATCACTAGTGTTCATACAAGTAATTTTGTTTTAAAGTTTTTTAGAGATTACCTTTAAAAAAAAAGGCTTAAGCTGCAATCCATATATTAACTTTTTGCCTGAAGGGAAAGAGAGTGAGCCAAAGCTCCATTTTCTTCATGTTCAGAGAGAGGTGATTTGTCACCTAAAAATCATGCAGGTTTTTCAGCCTCTACCTGTCCCAAGAGGAATGGGGCTTGAGACACAGATTTTGGCACCACATGCATAGAAGCTCAAAACCTAACTGCTGCTATAGTTGCCAGACTGTTTCAGAATCACTAAATTTTATTTATTCACAAATTCCAAAACTAAAGTACAAAGCAATCATCTTTACTCTTCCTATGCAGAATCAGGCCACAGACTTTTACCTGGCTGTTATTGTGCCAAGTTGAATACTTTTTATTGAACTGAAACTGTTAAAAAAAAAAAAAAAAATCTAATTTTGAGCCTCAGAGCTGATGTTCATATGCTGTTGGGACCCAAACCAGAATTTTCTTTTACTTTTTCATTTATACCCTGGTAGAACTAGCTGGAATTGCATTCTTCTGCTAAGCTTTGTACAAATACACAGCCTGGTCACAAGGAATTGACTGTTTAATGACAAGACAAGGAAGGGCAGGGATGGAAGAAAAATGGAGATAGACAAGTTTACAGATGGAAACACTAAAACTCAAAGAGACTGATAGTCACATTCCAGTGTTTTCCACCTCTGCTGTAAGAACTGCATAACCATGTGCTAACCCCTTAGAAATCTGGCTCCAAACAACTTGTCCCAGACCACTCAGGAACTCCATGACAGAGCAAAGGATGTGCAAGTGCCATGGGAAGGAAACTGCCACCAAGACCAGGGCTATGAAAAGAACTGCATAAATATCACCGAGGCCTTTCTATGTCCCAAAGTGTCCACATCCTGAAAAGACTATTAACTTAAGAGTAAGGTAGGTATCCATAACACCTCCTGATAGCCTTTGGCAATACTAGGCTTGGCCTCCCTTTCCAGCTATGAGCAGAAGTCACATAGCAATAGCAGATACAACTGTAGCTACATATAGCTGGTAGCAGAAACGGTAAATGCAATTTCCATTAAGTTCAAACTTCAGGCAGATTGTCTTTCTGTTTCTGCTACTATATACTACATAAGATGAGGAAAAGTATAGGGAAATTCTTACTTTTCTGGGGAGTACAGCAGTAGTACATACAGTACCTCCTGCCTGTGTGTTTTGTGACTGGAGTACTACCATTACCAGTAAAAATACACAAGGGAATTCCAAGATGTGAAGGGCTCTCTTACATATTTTCTGGATTAGTAGCACTTTTCTGCTCAGTCATATTAGTATCTACCCAACAGTGCAAACCAGGCAAGTAACTGTGGGTGGGATCCAGCTAGCAGAGCATTGAGTACCTGTGTTCTGGCAGACAAAAAGGCAACTCTGAGAGCCATTAAATGCACCTCTTACTTTCCACTGGTGAGATAAAGAAATCCAGTTATTTATATTAGGATGATGCATGCACTAAGCACAACTGGAATCGCCCACATACCTCAGAGTTCAAACACTTCTGAGTGCTCCAAAAAAAAAAGCAGTTATCTCACTGGGGAAGCCCCAATAGATTCCCAAACTCTCCTCAAAACTATATAGAGTTTCTCTTAGAGGCTTTTAATCTTGGCTCAATTAGTGTAATCCACATCCTGTGTACCATCTAGCTGTAGGACTACACAACTTTGCTCCTTGTCAGTTGCCTTATATATGGAAAGTGAGGGGACAGGTTTGAGTTTAGTTTTCCTCTTCTCACCCCTTAAGACAGACATTATGAACATATCAGAAGCTGCTTCTGCTGAGAGCTCTTAGAGGCTTCCTTGGAAAACTAACGACATTTTGCAAATATATTTGTGATGTTATTAATTTCACTGGATGCTTGTATACAACTTACTGGAAACAACAGCCACAGTCCAGAGCTGAAGAGCCAGTGTCCACACTAAACAACAGACCACATTTCAAACAGGAAAAAGAAAGAAAGAAAAAGACCTCACCCACAAAAATCATTGAGCAGAAGAACAAACTGGCATTGCTGATGTTTGTAGCATAATTTCACACAGAGAAACAAGTGACAATCCATGTTGCAGAAATCAGGGCCATACTATGAATAAATCAAAAATTCTTGTCTCTCTGCTGCATCACACCCCTCCCACCATTACAAAGATCCTGTAAAATTAAGGCTAGTGGATCAGAGGGAGTGAACTCATAAAAAGGTTATCATCACATCATAGGCTTTTTTTTCTTCAGGGCTCAGAGATTGTATTACATGAGATCATGCATGAATAAAAGCAAACCACCTAAAAGTCTTGCCAGCTGCCCCTCCCCTCCCCCTAGTTATTCCAGACAAAGTAATTTCCTTTTAATTACGCAGCTTAGTACATGTAGAAATACAGCTTATTTTCCATGTAAATGCATATATAGTGTTCGGTCCCAATTAGATCATAGGACAAACATTAGGCTGTAGGATTTGCCACTAATGGGTCACAAGCTTCAAGTCTACTGGTGCAACTTTTGGGGTTTTTTTTACAGACACAGGCTCTGGTGGGAACTCAACTCCTCATCAAGTTTTTGCGTGAATGTTTCATGATACAGCCTATCTCAGCCAGTGGGAAAGGAGCTGCTTGCTTTGGCATGATTGCAAGATGACTGGCATAATGGATAAGGAAGGCTGTTGGCAGTTCATATTAGTAAGTAAAGATGCAACCTGAATTAATACCATTAAATCTAACTAGGGGTCAGTGCAGATTAAAGTATGAGCCAATACATTTTAGAACCAATTGAAATACTTGTGAACTTCCATTTAATGCAGAGGAGCATTATAAACCTCCATGGAGAGAGACAGAATAATTAATTCAGAGCAAGCCTGGGATAGAACTAGGGTCAAATCTCCCAAGTTTTTAAGTTATTAGACAAGAGACAAGATCATCTGGCATTGTGCTTGAGGCTAAGCCTGCTCTTGAGGATGCCATCCGACTGGGTGCCTGGCTGTCTGGCTGCTCCAGAAAGCAGCAGTCCTAACATCTCCTTTGCATCAACAGTAGTGCTTATCTGGTCTCACAGGGAGCTGGCCCAGGTACAATGAGTCAGTGTTCACCTGTGGTGGCCTGTGGCAGTAATGACAAGGTAGGAGAAATGGGACTACCCCATTCAGCAGCTGAAATGCAGTGTAAGATCTTACCAAGAGTGAAATGCCAGCTCCCCATGTCACAGGTATGTTGTAAAGAGGCATACAAACATTATAAAGCACTCTGAGTCTCCGGTGAAGGCGGACTGCCTCTAATAATTCAAAAAGATCCTTTCCTCATTGAGAAAGCTGAAGAAAATGGCAAAGTGACTAAACTACTCAGATTTTAGACTCAAATAATTGTCATTCAGAGTCTTTTGTAAACATATTTCCCAAGCAGAAGACCTAGAAGACTCTTCTGGGCTGTCAGAATACCTGCTGCATTTCCAGAGCATTCAGCCTGCTGAGTCACCCACACAGCAAGGGCAGGCAGCATTTGGGGGTATATAATGCAGCTTTCAGCTAAATAATCAACCAACTTCTTCCTGAGCAGGCTGTCTTATGAGGTGAAGTTCAGTTACACATGGAAGATTTACTGTTACAGAAATGAAGCAGTATATCCCTCCTATAAAATTCCTCGAGAAGGATCTCTGGATACATCCAAACCTAAAAGCTTTTCCTTTCCTGTATGAGGACACCAAATCAGAGCCCAAAACATCACTTGTTGCAAGCTATAAAACTTTGTATCACTTTTCTGAAGTTTTCAGTGGTTCAAAGGCCAGGTTCAACTTCACCACCGCTCCTTGGTAGGGAAGAGCTCCAGTGCCTCCACTTACTGAAATATGCAACAAGTGAGTAAATTCTGGAGGGTGGGAAGGGATGGGTAGGTTATCAGAAATTGATATAAGTGTTTGTTCACAAACCAAAATTATTGAGGTTATTAACACTAGAGTAGACTATGAAGAACTACTACCTACATGAAGAGGTGCTTTCAGGGGAGCAATTTGAAATTACTCATTCACATAGATTTCTAAACTAGTTTTAGTTTCTTAGAAAAAGTTTAAGCATGATCTTCAGGAGTTTAACAAGGATGTTTGCTCAATGTGCAGAAATGTAAATAAGATACTGGTCTGTACTGAGAAGCAGATAAAAATATAGCTAAAATATACAAAGCCAGTACATATACATGTTTTCCATGAGTACATGACCTCACCTTTACTCCACAATTCAGTTTCTGGAAAAAGCCCTGTCTGCTCCTGAAGAATACAGAGTTGAAGGAGATGAACTGAAAAGAATTCAGGAAAGAGAGTAAGACATGAGAGGAAAAAGCATCCACAAGAAGAAGCTGAAAAGATAGAAAGTCAAATTAGACTAAACTTTTTGTGGTAGCAGCAGAGTATGGGTACATCAGGAAAGGGATGCTATTGAAAAAGCTCCTTTTCTCCTCTGCAATCATGTTCCATTTCCCATTATGGGATCCAAGAGGTAACATAGGATCCTATGCAGTATTTTGTAGGATAATAGGTAGGACAGCCTATAGTTTCAGACAGTGCTATGCTTATTCTTTTACAATTTTTTTGCAAGTACACACCATCATTCGTGGTGCCAAAGTTTGATGTATTGCAGCCATCACTACCATAGAGCTCAGCTCTTCAGACAGAAGGACATCCTTTAGAGACCATCAGATTAGGCTGACTAACTGGCTCTTGCATTCAAAAAGCCAGTCTTTTGGCTTTTACAGCAATATGATTTATATTTTTGCATTGCACATGCTTTTGGTGTTTCTTCCACCTATTTTGTATTCATATTTCAGGGGTGGACTTCTCTGCAGGACTTATTCCAGTTTACAGTAGTACAAACACATGTAGTTTCTTAAGGAGCTTGAGCTTATCTGTTAAAAATAGAGAGGAAAGATATTCAACTTTAGAGGTAGCGAATTTCAAAGGTTTTTTTCTTCCCTTGGATATCCTTCATAGAAATCTCTCAGAGACCGTCCACCAAACAAATATTTCCAAGTCACAGGCTGAAAATCACTATGATAAAGAGTTAAAGGAAAGCTGATTAACAAAGAAGGGTGCACTTGAACCCAATTAGCCATTCTCATAATAAGGGGAGAAAGAGGGGGAAGAGAGACAGCATGTTAAACCAAACATTTAAATACTCAATAAACCTTCTATTGCAACACATAATTAGCCTGTTGAACACATTCCCACAGGATATTGTTGTAGTTTATTGAATACAACTGTAGGTATTCCTTGTTTTTAATGTACCCAAGGTAAACACTATTCTATGGCTTCTAGCATGACAATAACCTGCTTGTACTTGTGTTACAAATCCCATTGTGTATCTCCCACCCAACACACTGTGCAACTAGTTTCAGTGTGTAAGTTCGGTGTTGGAGAAATTCATATTAACCACTGTCAAATACATGGTTTTGGGCTAAGGAAAGTGCTGCCAGTGTGGCAGTTTGTGCCTCCCAAGATCTACCCAATATGAAAGATCCCCTCCTTTCTTCCCTCCCTCTCTCACCTACTATTGCCATGTCACAGTAAAGCCAGTCACAAATTATTCCCAAGCTGTAAAGATTTTGAGCTGTCTCCTTAAAAAAAGAAATCTATATCAAAGAGGTGTTATTAGCTGAGTGGTAATAACAGGTGGGAAGAGAACAAGAACTATTTCTTTCTTGTCTTTGACTTAAATGTGTCTATAAACAGACCAGCCAGTTCTGCTTGTCATTTTTTAGCCATAAAGGGAGTTGGTTCAAGGTCTGTCAGCATGATAGGTCTTGCCTCCATTTAGCCTGGAGATATTACCGTTCAAGGATTCTTTTAACAGAGAATGAATATTTCACAGTTCAGAAGTATATGTGCTCTTTAAACTCTATTTTTTTGATTTCTAATAGCTGCCTCACTAGCAGGGAGGATTGTTATGCAGTGTTCAGCATCCTATTGCAGACTCCCGATCCCCAACTCAGAAAGCCAGGGGCCAATCCAACTGCTGCATGAGTGGAGTATTTCAATTCATACAGTGCTTCAATGCCAAACCAAACAAACAATAAAAAACCCCGAACACTGGATGTGCACACATGCACGCACATACACACACAACTACCGTGGTTTATTTCACAAAAGACAGAGAAGGTCAGCTTAATATTGGTTGATTTAAAATTGTAAGAGGTTCACCATTATTTATGCTCTCAGGAAAGGCAATCAACAACACTTAACAAGTGCCGTGCCTTTCTCCACACATTCCAAACCACCCTAGGGTACAATATCATGCAATTCAAAATGTACATTGGTTCTGCACGTTCTCTGGAGGCACCTGGCACTAACTACGGCCAAAAAGAGAGTATCGAACTGCAGCATTAGTACTAGGTAAAAAACCACTCATATTTCAGCCATTCTAAAGTATTTTAAATAAAACCTGCCAAAGAAACTTTAAAGAAAAAAAGGCAAACTCACCATCCTAGAAACTAAGCTTTTTCCTAGATCCAAATTATGCTGTTGCTCAAGACATCAGTACTGTTGAAGGGGCACATTTTCTTGCTCCAGCTTTGAAAAACTCCAGCGTGCTCAGGGTTTGTGTAGGTGCTGGGAGCTCACCTGGTGCGCCTCTCTCTGAGGGTGCTGAGCAATGCCTGCTGGAATGTGCAGTCTAGCAGGTACCTGGCACCACTTGTTCAAATAGACAGGAGGGAGCAATGGAACTACATTACCCATAATTGCCTCCAGCTGGTTTATGATTACACCTGAAACCAGGAGAGGTGGTGTGGGAGTTTCGCCTTAGGGAGGAGACAGAGGCACGCAGAGAAGAGAAGGAAGTGTGTGCTCCTTGTGTGCTGCTGGAAGAGAGTTAAGCTTTTTTAGTTTCATACGCCATGTTGCAGATATATTGGATTGCTGGGAGGGAAAGAAAGGATGGCCTTCTGGTAAAGGTCAAGGTTAGAAATGATTAGATTTTCTGGCAATAAATACAGTGACCAAAATTACATGAACCTGTATGACCGGTTTAGGCATCTCTGTGCATGTGAGAGAATCAGACAACTGAGTATGAGGAAGCAAGTGAAGGAGGAGTGGCAACAGCCTGAGAAGATATCTACAACGGAGGGAGAGCAGAGACATTTGAGAAGGATGGGAGGAAAGTGTTCCTCTTTGGCCACAGAACTTGAGGACATAGCAAGTTTTCCCAGATGTTATGTTGCAGACGTTTTTCTCAGTGATTTCAGCATTTTGTAGGATAAAGTTGATAAAGATTAGAGGGACAAAGATTACAGCCACAGAGAGATAAGATGAATACTCTTTGTGCTAGGTATACCACGGGGAGTTGGAGAAGAGATGATTTACTGGTCCTGTTGTTATTTACACCTGTGTTTTTGTGGCACTTAAGACTCATAGCTGAAACTCCCCTTTGATGAAAAGAGGCTTCATAAGCTTTCTAAGCCTGCCTCCAAAAAGCTGAAGTATAAATAAAACAGGATTAAAAAATGCAGAAATGTAGAATTTGGGTTGTTTATGGAGGATATAGTGTCAATATTAGTAGACAATTTCCACCAAATAAGCCACCTGCAAAAATAAGCAGTTTTAGAATCATAGAATTACTTAGGATGGAAAAGACCTTCAAGATCATCAAGTCTGAGGCTGAAGGGCCACACTCAGAGTTTCAGTCAGTGGCTTGATGTCCAAGAAAGACATGGGCCTGTTGGAGAAGTTCCAGAGGAGGGCCACGAAGATGGTCTAGAGGCCTGAAACACCTCTCCTATAAGCACAGGCTAAGAGAGTTGGGATTGTTCAGCCTGGAGAAGAGAAGGCTCCAGGGAGACATTATTGCAGCCTTCCAGTATCTGAAGGGGGTCTACAAGAAAGCTGGGTAGAGATGTTTTACAAGGCCTTGTAGTGATAGGATGAGGGCTAATGAGTTCAAACTCAAAGAGGGTAGATTTAGATTAAATGTGAGGAAGGAGTTCTTCACTATAAGGTTGTTGAGACACTGGAATAGGTTGCCCAAGGAGATTATGAATGCTTCATCATTGGACAAGTTCAAGACCAGGCTGGATCGGGCTTTGAGCAACCTGGTCTAGTGGGAGGTGTCCCTGCCCATGGCAGTGGGGTTGGAACCAGATGATACTTAAGGGCCCTTCCAACAAAAACCATTNCTAGCACTCACCTCTCTACAACCTCTTTTCAGGTAGTTGTAGATAGCAATAAGGTCTCCCCTCATCCTCCTCTTCTTCAGACTAAGTAGCCCCAGTTCCCTAAGCCGTTCCTCATACGCCTTGTGCTCTAGACTCTTCACCAGCTTATTTTTGTTTCACCAAGGTTGGTAGCAAGGTGTTGTGCTGGTTCAGCCATCATCATTTTATGCTGCCATCAGTTGCCTGATCACACAGTCCAACACTGAACTCAGCAACAGCCCCTTGGAAGGCTTCTTTCAGACAGTCCTGCTATAGGTTCCCATGGGCCCAGCTCCTCTGCTGCCTACTGTGGTGCCAGCATTACCTGCTAGGACAGAGACGGCTCCCTCAGTGGCTCTTCACAGGGAAGGGCACCACCCAGAGAGCTCAGCAAGATGCAACCAACCCCAACAGAAGCCACACCCAACAGGAAGCTCCTCCAACTGCTTGGCTCCTTGTTAAAATAGCCCTGGCCTCACCCACCACCCCAACCACGACCACCTGGGTGAGGGTGGAGCCACAGAGACACAGGTGAGCCAGGTTCTGCCTCTGGAACATGAAGCCAATAGGAAAAAAACAAAACATTCTGCTATGCTGTGACTCATTCACAGGTTAACTCCAACTTGGGGCCCACAGCTCAGGCCCCAGCACTTCAAGAAGCCACTCAGATAAGGTCAAATATATTTGTTTTTCCTCCCTCCACTCCCCACCAGTGGAAGAAAAACTTCCATGGCAGAGAATATTCTGGCCAAAGATATTTACATGTGACAGCAGCTTGAGTATAGCTCCCAATGAAATAAGACTTAATAACTAAGAGAGGGGTGTGGGTGAAAATTGGATTTCTGCCAGGTCTATGCTAGAAGATGTTTAATAGTATAGTTATGTTGGCAAAAGTAGTTTGGGCGGGTTTTACTGATCCCAGAACCCTGGGTATAATCCATACCACCAAAAGCATTTATTCTGCCAGTTCTGTGTCCACATTAGGGCTGTCGCCAGTATCAAATAAAATCACATTCCTAAGGTACATTATACTAACAAAAGTTTCTAATACAAAGCAGGCTTTAGAAACACTAATGAACACTCCACCTAGGCAGGCACAACCACCTCTCCTCATAAATAGTGAACCAAAGCAATCAGAAAACTTCTGTGTGGTTTCTGAAGAGCAGGATGCAGTTCTGGGCAATGTTAAACATCAGAAAAACAACTCTCAAACATGTTATATCCTCAGCAGGCTATCTCTTAGAACTTTAGTCAAAGTGAAGCTATTCGGTAAACACAGGGAACTTGTGGCAACAGTACCACAGTATGGGAAACTACAGGCAAAATCAGCAGCAAAAAAATGTACTGAAACCGCTGAAGGTGATAGACCAACCTAAAACAACACTGTGCAGCGTGGAAGTTAGTAAGGAAAATGCTTTAATGAGCAGCAGAAGCTATATCTGTATTTACTATATCTGCTTGCACTCTGAAAAAGAATAATAAAATTGACTCAGTTCTCCATGGTGAGCTGGACTAAGAACGGAAATTTGTTAAAAAAAAAAAAAGGACTAAAAAGTCTTAGTAAAAACACAGTTGTTCTGATTTACATCTATCAACAACACAAGGAAAGTCATTGGTTTCCTCTTTATTATTTCAGTATTTATCTTAGTGAAGGAATGAGTACACCATGCCCTTATGCTGGTTCAACATTAAATTATAATAAAAGGGAATTTTTTTTTTTTTCTAATGAAGAAAATACTTTTAAGAGGATCATTCAATTGAAATGTCAATATGAATAGGTAGCTGGCAAATTAGACTGAAGAATATCAGGGTAGAATCTTTCCTGAATGGTGAGCATATGGTTCCCAAAACGGACTTGGAGGAAGGGCTCTGAAAGTGGTAGAGGAAGATTTCTTTTTCTGTTGACATAGCAAGGGGTTGGAACTTGTGCCCTAGGGAAGGACTCACAAAAAGTCTTTTGTACCATGAAAACATTTGTTCCCTCTCTGTAACTAAAGCTGTTTAGCTTGGTTAGTTGCTAGATTACTTTATGCAAAGTGTGTTCATTAAACAAACAATTTCTTTTTCTGTTTACACCAATCTTACTCTGTTGCTAGCAAACCTCTTGCCCACAGCCAAATCTACTATGCTCTGCAGGGAAGGTTCACTTACTTCCTTCCCACAGAAAAGGCACCAGGTGACCTCAAAAGAAAACTAATTCGGCTTAAGCATGCAAGCCTACCACCTTGGTCAATAAGACACAGGCAGAGACCCCCATGGCCCAAGCGGTGTTTTACAGAGACCTGTCCTGGAGAAGTGCTTGCTGTGATGCCTCCAGATCTGAGGCAGAAGCAGCAGTAGATGACAGGGCCACATAGAAGTTACTCCTGTAGAATTAGACTGGGCAAAAGAATAACATCTTTCAGGTTAGGAAGACCCTATTTTTGTCCTGGTTCCTCACTAAATCCTGTGGACTTATTAAGATGAATCACTTCAGTTACACTGCACGTCACCAAGGAAAATGTTCCATGTGACAGTGAAAAAATTCTGCAGGTGAGAGCAACAAGGCTAAAGAACAGAGTTCAGGCCAAGAAGTTTGTCTTAAAGAGTAATGAGCAGCGAGGATCTTACATTGTGTTTCTAGAAATGATTCATACTGTGCTCAGCCACACTTGCATAGAAAATAATCAATTACTAGAGATGAAGCAAATAAGATTTTGTTGTTGTTTTTAGCCTGATTTCCTCAGGAAACAAGGTCTATACAATCATGCTGTAGCTGTTTAAGACGCTGACTGGTCCTCCTCACCACTTGTTTGTGAATTCATAAGCCAGTTCAGTTTAACGAAGGGACAGAAATCTCAAATTTGGTAGAATGCTGCAAGTTCCACAAAAAGGCTCATCCAAGTAAAAGAGAAAGATGAGGATCTCTGTGGAGGCAAGGTTACTATATTATTATACCTCAGAGAATCACAAAGAAAACAACAAATGAAAGAGGGACTGCCATCAAAGCACAAAATACAGAGGAGGTTTCCTTTCTTACATTAAAAATCCAGTTCAAAACACAAATTCATGAGAAACTCAGCTCCAGAAGCTCCTCTTGCTCATAGGAATATATTTTTATTTTTCTTCTGATTATTCAATATCCACATAGGAAAAAGAAAATAAGATATTTATGTGCCTTTATACAACATAGACTCACAGAATCAGAATCTGATCTCATTGTAGATCGCAAGCAGCTCTCATGAATTCAGTCATAGGTGGCTAGCTTTGACCATACAGGTTGTCACCATGGACCAGTTTGTCAGCAAAGGGTATGTTAAGAACTCGAAAATCTGGCCACAGGTGCCTTACCGGGAGTCAGGAGATACCAGCTGCTCTTGAAAGTCAAGCCTTTGTTTAGGTGCCTATAGGGAAAGCAGGTGCTTCTGAAAATCAGATTTGACCTATCAGGGTAAAATCTAAAATATATATTCTAGCACCATTGCATACTTAAAACTGATTATCTCCATGTTAAACAGGGGTTGAACACTGGCATAAATAATAGGAGTTTCATGTTCTTTATGCCATTTAAAGCTGAAAGTATTTACTAGCTGTGGTTTCTTCCTTTACTTTGGATTGATAAAAATGCAGTTTTGGAAAGGCTGAAACATTTTTGTGTGTGTGTTATATATTCTTACCAATTTGAATAATTATTTGCTAAATATCTATAAATTACAGCATAGTTATAACTTTTTACCTATAAACTAACTATTCACCCCTTTAATACAGATTGTATCTCCACTAATATAGGAGCTAATAAGCCCTGAGACCTAAGACCATAAATTCAGTGCTTTCTTCATTGTAGAGTGAGGGATGGTTTGGGGTTTTTCCTCCAGTTGAGACATATCCTCAGTTTAGCAGAAAACACTTCTACTATTAAAGTTTAATAATGCTTTAGCCTATATTTAATGATAAACCCAAATGTAACTGATTTGCTGAACTGTGGTCTAAAAAGTAGCCAAATAGCAAGTCAGCAGTGAAGGTGTGAATGGAGCTAAAGGCTGCCTTCTAGTCCCTTCTCTCAATCACATGGCATCCTTAATCACAACACGTTATTGCCTACTGTGACATTTCCTTGAAATGTGATCTATTACAATAAGCCAGATGACTGCATATTTCTGCAATAACTGAAGCAATAATCCAGGTCTACTACATTTTTGATGCATCATACTTGGTATGTCGTGTCTAATACCTTAGGTATTCATTAGTCATATTTACTGTGTGGTATATCAGATAAAGCATAAGATTTCCTTTCAAATGTTGCATACAACCAGAAATAGGAGTCCGGGTTTGGATAATGTCTGCAGCATTAAAGACAGTCTATCTGTAAAACTATCATAGAATTGCTCAAGATACCTGGATTGATAAGGTTTCTTCTTCAATTACTTACATATAATTTCTGTAGGTTAAAAATATACAGGGTTTAATTGCATTTTTTGTCTATTTTCTTTAGATAACTTAATCCTATTTATTTTTTTAGCAACGCTAATCAGCTAAGTTCCACTATGCCTTTGTCACAGATCGGAGATACAGCACTGTCAATCTCAGCTCTCACTTTCTGTGTGAGAAAAATACATAGCTGGAAAAATACATTCTATTTCTCACCATCAGGTACATCAAGCTAAGGAAAAACCTTATAACAATGCAAAGAAACAAACCCACACCACTGATAAAGAAGCCATTCAGCTATGTTATCACCCAAGTATTAGGTTTCTGAGTCAGCAAAACATCAGTTAATCTTGTCACACTTCTTCCCAAAGCAGACTGACTCTACTCCTTTCGGAAAAGGCATGACATTATCATCCTTGCAAGGGAAAAAACAGGACCTGGCTTTAATTCCCAAGTGATCTCACATAGCTAATCTGGAGCACATGTAATGTCCCTGAGACCTTCCTAGAAAGTCTTTAATGTTGCCTACAGAAAGGGAAGATAATTTCTGGCTGCCTTAGGAGCAATATGGTTGGAACCTAAGAGCACTTCAGCCAAAAAAGCCACTTCCAGACCTGGCTAGCTCCAGGAATAGCTGCTGCTACTTCTGGGCCCATGGTACTTAAAAGATTTCCCCTTATTCAGTAATGCTGCCAGTTGCCTTTTATTACCATAATGACTGTAATTAATGCCCACGCTACCAGAGCAGTGTGTGCTTTTGCAGCAGCCATCCACCCACTGCTGGCACCCCCAGCCATTCCCTGCAGCATATGAGGCAGCAGCAGCTGAGCACTCCATGAATGTACCAACATTCTTTGCATTGATGCTGCTAATATGGGAATAATAGTAATGCAAGAAGACAATATTCTGATCTCATATTCTCTTACTATCATGTTTTCCCTTGTTTTAAGTTTTCTTTTAAGCCTTTCAAAGGTTCCAACTAAAAATTATTTGCCAGCTTAGAGATAACTTGCAAGGTGTAATAAATAATAGGATTTAAGTACAGCATATGATGAGAACGCAGTTATAAAAAAAGAAATAATGCCAGATTTTCAGCTGCTATTAATCAGAAATACGCTGCTGAAGCAAAGGGAGTAATTCCAGTATACATCTTCTGAGGATTTGATTCCTATGTTTGCCACCAAAGCTGTTAAACATGGAACACTGCTTCAGCACACTGGGTCCCTCTTAACTGAAAGCTGTGGAAATAGGAACACACCTGGTTTCAAGGCCTTTACAGGACCAGTTCTGGAAGGCAGGTTCCTGCAATGCACTGAATATTTTCACTGCTGACTGGCTAAAGGGAGTGCTCACTCAGAAATCTTGCAGGGTTTGTTCCTGTTGTCTTCATTTTGAATGTAATAATTTATCTTTGTTGACACCTACAGGAGCAGGGTAAGATCTAATAATGAACTGCTTTAAATGTCTTGAAATGACATGGGTGGTTTCAGGAAATATTTTCCAGCAAAAAAATACAAGTGCTTAACCTGGCATCTTCCAGTGTTGTACATGATTCTCTTTGGCTTTTGAAATGAATGCAGTGAGGAAGCCGCGATTATTCAGGGGCGATGAAATTGCAGTTCTGTGCCAAAACTGATTGTGGTGTTAACAGCTGCAACTTTGCTGACTTCAGACAACTGAGTTTGTATCAGCAGTGACACTGCTCTGTGGGTGGAAGTTCAGGTAGGAACTGCAAATAAAAAGGGCTGTAAAGCTATCTCAAAATGTAACAAAAAAACCTAGATGCACTTCAATAGGCACACACAAAGAAGTTAATCAGTCTATGAAGTAAGATGGATTTGAATAACAGTTTGGATCACAGAGGATTCATGGCAATTCCCTTTGCATGCATTTCTTGCTGAAGACCAAGTTAAAAAAAATACATAAACTAGACAGTGATGCTAGCATGCTTCAGTAAAACTTCTGGACTGTATTGTAATGCAAATGCAAAAACACATAAGAAGTGCTCATAAATACTTGCCACTATAAAAACCTGTATTTTTGCTTTCTTATTATTAGCTACTCTTCTCACTGGCTTAGTTTACTGGCATTTTGGACTTCATTTCTACATAAAGAATTTTTTTTTGGAATAGAGGCTCATTATCTTGCTTTATTAATAGTGGATAAACTTAGTCATAGTAAAATATTATTCATTAAAACTTTAATCTTTTAAATATAAGGAAAAAGAACAACTTACCAATTTGAAAGAAGTCCAGAGAATGATCTTACCAATGAGCGTCTTTAAATGTATTCTTCAGTAACATCTGCAAGCTGTAAGTAATCTTTTTTTCCCCCCTCATAAACATATAGAATCCTATACAAGCTCAGTCACGATTGTTAAATTGTGGAACGAAGCCAGAGTTCATTATAATGAAGAGAGTAGTTATATGTCCACAAACAGCATTCATTATCAGTGGCACCAGTCCCATTGTCACTGCCCTCACTGCTTTTGAAAACAGACAGTATTAGTGTTTGGTTGAACAAATACACATATTTCTGATCTGACTTCCACAATCTTGTTGTGAGCTGACATTGTCCCACAACAGGTATGACCTGTCAGGTCTCACACACTGAAAGGGGGCTCCTGCGTGTGGATGCAATCTTCTGCTCCTCTGTAGATGGGGCCACATCTCATGCACTGGCCATGCAGTGCCTTCACTCTGGTTCCTTTACTGCTGTCTGTTTGCTGACCAGTTGCACCTGGAGCATTTGGTCACAGAGGAGATGAGTGTGTTGGGTGAGTGCTCAGGCCGCGAACAGTGGGACAGCGGCACCAGCACCGGTAAACCCCGTGTGGAAGCGCTACTGTTTTTTTCCTTTTTGGAGGTTTTTGAGGTGGATGGGAGGCTCCCTGACCCAGGGAGAGCCCCGGCAGGACTCGGCATCTTTCACACGAGAGGATGACGTGGCTGGAGGCGTTTGCGCAGAAAAAGCAGGAAATTTAAACTTGGCAAAACCGGAAGCGGCCCTCAGGGCATGAGCAGTGGGACAGCGGTGTCTTTGTGCATGTTGGCGCGCGAGAGAGAAGAAAAAAAAAAGCACGGGCAGGAGCAGCGATGGTTGCAACCTGGACAAAAGTGGCTGAGCTAAAGGAGAGGTTGAAAGGCTGAGAACAA
>VZZY01018724.1:0-13189 GCA_013400335.1 Eurystomus gularis | reverse complement strand
CAAGGTTAACCCACCACAGAAAATAAACATCCATGTTAATGAATGCTCATAAATATCTGAAGGGTGGGTGTCAAGAGGATGGGGCCAGACTCTTTTCAGTGGTGCTCAATGATAGGATGAGAGACAACAGGCACAAACTGGAACAAAGAAAGTTCCACCTCAACACCAGAAAAATTTATTTATTGTGATGGAGCACTGGAACAGGCTGCTCAGAGTGGTTGTGGAGTCTCCTTCTGTGGAGATTTGAAAACCTGTCTGGACATGTTCCTGTGTAACCTGCTCTAGCTGAACATGCTTTGGTAGAGGACTTGGACTAGAATCTCTGAAGGTCCCTTCCAACCCCTACCATTCTGTTATTCTGTGATCCATGAGAACCTCTTCCTTATATATTTATTACTGTACTGGTATTATGACAACTTGTTGCAGAAATATAAGTAATAGATTTCTTAGAAGTAGGACACTAGCTTACCTTAATTCTTATAAAAATACTTATTTCACTAGAAGGATTATTGAAATCCCATCAAAACACAATTCAAATTATTATTTTGGTAATATTTTCTCCTCAGTTACACTGGTGAAGTCTAACAATCTATTTAAAATATATCATGCCACGTGTCACAGAATCACAGAATGGTAGAGGTTGGAAGGGTCCTTCAACCCCCCTGCCAAAGCAGGTTCACCTAGAGCAAGTTGCACAGGGTTGCATCCAGGCGAGTTTTGGAAATCTCCAGAGAAGACTCCACAACCTCTCTGGGTAGTCTGTTCCAGTGCTCCATCAACCTCACAGTAAAGAAGTTTTTCCTGATGTGGCGATGGAAATTCCTGTGCTCCAGTTTGTGCCCATTGTCCTGCCGTTGGGCATCACTGAGAAGAGTCTGATCCCATCCTCCTGATAAAAAAACTTGCATCCTTACACACCTTTTAGATACTAGTCAAGCCAAGACAAAAACCCGCATCTGTGGGACAAGGTCACCTCTCTTCCGTCATTTAATGGTAAAATCAAATAGAAGCTCACAGGCTTACATGTCTATTTTTATTTAAAGGGTTCATTAGGTCTTTGCTTAACTTCACAATGACATAATCTAGGTGCTGAAAAGCATGGACATGGAAGCACTAGGTGTCACCAAAAAAATTATAAAATCCATTCTCTCCCCTTTCACAGCCTGTCTCATTGACTGACTTACAAATTTTGGGGATAAACATTTTCTCAGACAGCTTTGGTCACAGCAAAAATGTCTGTGGATGAATTATTGTAGGGAGGACACAAATTGAGCAGCAAAGATGGGTTAGGATGGTTTTCCAAAAAACAGAACAGGATTAAATGTATAATAAGCCACATCAGCACTGGCAATTGAAGAGCTTTTGTCTATGGCTGCATCCACAGACTGATTCTGAGGTTAAATTTCTGCACAGCCAGCTACCATTTCAGCTGCCAAAGGATTTGTCACTATGGTTGATCTAGAGTATGCAGTTCTGCTGTAGACTTTATATACACATACAGAAGGATGGTTTGTTCCAAAATCAGAATTATAACAGGTAGAGAGGCACTTCCATATATATCGATAAGAGGCATCCAACCCCTTCAAGTCACTGTACAAGTAGAAGCTATTCATTGACACTCTGGACAATTTGTACTAAGTTGTGCCTGTTTATGGAAACGAAAGTTTGACATTTAAATTTTCCAGTGCTTCTGGCATGCTTTACTGCTTTTTTAATCTCTCTTCTTTGTCAAGACAAAACTGCACCTGCTAGAAATATCAGAAAGGTATGGTTTTTATCTGTTTTGTAATTAAAGGTGTATTAGTTATTTTAATGGCTAACACGGATTACTTGGCCCTCCTGCTTAATACTGTAGATCTTCAAAGTGATTTCCAGAATTGTGTGTCTCTTTTTAAAGAGATGTCCAATTTTAATTTAAAAACTTCACAGTGTGGATTACTGGCTGCTTTTCCAAGTAAGTTGACCCAGTAGCTACACACCTCACTGTGAAGAATTTTTACCTTATTTCTAGTCTGATTTTATCAACATAGGCAACAGTACCTTGCGTTTTTACTATATTAATGGGTCCTCTGCTCTCGGAAGCCTTACTTCCACTGAATTACTGAATAAGCTTCCTTCCAAACATTTTATTTGTTAAGTTAAAGCAACTCATATCCAGAAAATTTTAATTTCCAGGAAAGCTTTAAGAGTATGAAATGACTTTTTAAAATATATCCTGGATTTTTAATTTGCATTATCTTTTCTTCACAAACTGTTCCACTGTGAGTCTTTCTATGGGGTGTAATCCTTCAGGAACAGAATACTTCAGTGTGGTTCCCCCACAGGGTGATGGGTGCTGTCAACAGATCTGCCTCAGCATGGGCTCCTCTCTCCACAGGGCCACAGGTCCTGTCAGGAGTCTGATCCAACATGGGCTTCCCATGGGATCACAGCCTCCTTCAGACATTCACTTGCTTCAGTATGGGGCCCTCCATGGGCTGAAGGGGGGATATCTGCTCTACTGTTAATCTCCATGGTATTTTACTCTTCAGGCTAACATGACAGTCTAGAAGGGCAGACCAGTTCTGACAAGAAACTACATTGGTCTCTAATGGAAAGCTTTTGATGTTCTCAAAGAGATGGTAAAAAATACCCATTCTCTTCTCTGCTCCAGTATTCAAGCATGAAGTATGGTGTCAGAATCTTCATTCTGAATATTTAGGATCAAAAGCACTGTGAATATTTTCATCTGTGACAGACACATCAAGGAGCCCTTCAGTCTGTGAAATATAACACCTTTAGTTTGTGACAACCACAGAAATCTTAGTTTCAATCATCTGCTTAAAAGTAAACTCAGTGATAGCATGGGGAGCCATATTGGCTGTCCAGTATCAGTCAATGCATGGTAAGGCAGGGAAGGTAAATAGTTTTTTCTCTCTTCCGCAATTCTAATCACTGACTGTTGATGACTGGCATGTTTCCAGTTAAAAGTGAACTGGGAGTACCTGAATATCCTCAATAAGCATTTTTATTGTCACATTGTCGTGCTGATTCAGCCATCATCATTTTACGCTGCTATCAGTTGCCTAATCACACAGGCCAATGCTGAACTCAGCAACATCCCCTCAGAAGTCTTCTTCCAGACAGTCCTGCCACAGGTTCCTGTGGGCTCATCTCCTCCACTGCCTACTATGGTGCCAGCATCGCCTGCTGGACACAAAAGACAAAAACGGCTCCCTCAGAGATCCTTCACATGGAAGAACACCACTGAGAGAGCTCAGCAAGATGCAACCAGCCCCAAAAGAAGCCATACCCAACAGGAAGCTCCTCCAACTGATCAGCTCCTGGTTAATACAATCCTGGCCTCACCCACCACCCCAACCACCACCACCTGGGTGAGGGCTGAGCCACAAAGACACAGGTGGGCTAGGTTCTGCCTCTGGAACATCAAGCCAACAAGAAAACCAAAACATTCTGCTAGGTTGTGACTCATTCACAGGTCAACTCCAACTTGGGGCCAACAAATCAGGCCCCAGCATTTCACACATCTAATAAATTTTAGTAATACTGATCCACATTAAATAAAGATAAACACTTAGCGGAAAATTTTATCCCGTTCTTAAGCTACTGTACATTTGTGGAAAAAGAAAGGGAAGGGTACAAAAAGCCATGCTTTCAAACTACCCAAATACTATATAATTCTGGTAGAATTAAATCCTTGGCTGAGTAAATTGTGTGGCTTCCTTTTTCTGTAGTACACTGAGGCACCGCCTTCTAACTACACTGACCTGCAGCTGTGCCTGGCTAAGCTGCAGGCATAGATACTGAGTTACCATGTTCCTTCTATCTGATTTAGTAGCAGGTCTAGAAATGCTGCAGTGCTAGGAACACAGCCTCTCCAGGAAGAAGTTTGTCATTGCCTTCCAGTGCTCCTCCTGGGCAATGCAACTATACATACCTTCCTTCACACTGTATCTAAAAGACAAGTCCCAGAAATATTAAAGTCTACTAACTCATTAGAATCTCGTCTTAAATTTACCATTGTCCTGTCCCACAGGACAGAGCTTAAAGCACTTAACAATATTTTTCTTTATTTACTATATCTTATTAAATCCCATGTTTTCTATGCATTCGTTAATGGGTTCTGCATTCACTTGGCAGTTAATTATAAAAGTCCTCTCTACTGCTAACTATAAAAGTCCTACTGAATGCCACTTAGGTTTCGGCATGATTTCTCTATCTCTATTTCTAGCACAGAAACACTTAGTTTTATAAGGACATAACCTTTATTTTTCAGTTATAACGTAATCAGCAAGTTACTTTTATTCCTTTATTTAGTCAGTGAGTTAAAAGAGAGAAGTATTTAAAATACTTTCCTGTCTGGGTAGTGTAGTACAAGTTAAGGTATCAGTAGATTTATTTATGAACATTCTTCAAAACCTTTGTATTTTAAAACTAAAAACGGCTTTCAAATACAGGTGAATTCTGATGTTTCCAGTATGGACAGAATGGCCTGGCTCTATTATCTCTGATTCTACCTGCACTATACCTACTGCTCCCACTGTGCTAGGCTCATTTCACAAGCATATGCATTGTGATGACCTCTAGAGGTCCCTTCCAGCCTAAAACATCCTATGATTCTAGATGCATGTTCCACACTTTAAATAAATAAAAATCTGTAAGTTTCTGTTTCTTCTAGATATAGGCCCATATTGTCTTATAACCCAGAATAAAAGAAGGAAAGCAAAAAAAAACAAAGATCACTTTTATCATATTTTGGTACTGATTCAACTGGAGTGGTTTAACAACACAGTATGAGGAAGCTGGTCCACAGAGATATGGATAGACTTAGAAGTTGCCTCCAGTCCATTTCCTTCATACATTTCAACAGTGCAGAGAGATGCATCACTGTCCAACGCAAAAGAAGTGCATTTTCATCTGTAAAAATTACTATGTAGTAGTAGTAAAAGTGCCTTTTTTCATGTGTCTTGCTATACACTATTGAGAAATAATATAGTTTTCTCATAAGAGTAAATACATGATATTTTAAGAATCAGTGAGGTTTTTCTTTTGTTTTGTATTAGCCCCAATGAATCAGTATTTCCTAACAGCAAATATTTGTAAATCTAACAATTACCAAACTGGATGTTACTGTGGAATTTTTCTTATAAACAGGGAGGAAACTGGAACATACAGACATACAAACATCTTTTATGTAGTACCACAAAGATTGTACAACCAATCTTTTTGCAGTGGGTGTGAGGAAAGTACGCTGGTTTTGTTTCAAAAGTCAGATTACACTGATGTTGGCTGTAGTTCATTTTAATGACTGCTAAACACAATGTTTTGTCTCATATGGGTCTGAAGCCCAAAATTAACATTATAAAAGTTGAACTAGGTAAACATGTTGATATTATGGAACTGAATGAAAACAGTTATCCATTAAAATTACAGTATGTTAGTTACTCCTTGGTGACAGAAGATAATGTAATTTGTATCTCCAGTACAAACCATCACTGTATTTGTAAAAAAATGAAAACCAAAATATTCTGATAAGCATTAGAGATTTATAGAAAGAGATAGTATCATCATGTTCTGTTTTCCACATGTTAATTTAGCAAGGAAGGACACTGACATGCATAAAAAAGTTTTACTTAGCAAAGTCAGCATTGAACTGGAAAGGAAATAAACTTCTATGAAAAATTCTGCCACTTACTGGCTTTTTTCTTGCTCTTTTAAAGTGAATCAAGATTAAAGTAAAGATAATAACTCTTTTTAAAAAAAAAGAAACTCTAAGATTGATGTAGCCATCATCATGCAAACACTGCTGAAGAATATATTTAAACATGGAAGTTCAAAGTTCTGGTTTTTTTCCTAAAATTTACCTACTACTTTAGACTTCTTATGTAAATTATTTTTTTCCATTATTGCTTGTAAGATTGCAAAAGAAGCCACTTAAAAGATCTGGCAAACAACATAGAGGGACAGATCTGAGATTAGAAAACTCTTATAAAAATATTATTTCTTATTATGAACATAACTTACAATAACAGTGAGACAGACTGTGTTCAGTTTCTTAAAAAGTCTTGGTGTATACATCAAATATATCAAGATGAAAGGAAAAAACGCTTCTCCTGTGGAGAAGATACAGCAATTTTTGGAGCTTTGCTCTTTGCTGTCCCTAAGCAAGGCAGAATGGTCCTGGTCTTACTCATTCTCTAAAGCACTGCTGTTGGCTGGCTATCAGGACAATTTAAGTTCTACTTCTTTTACTGGATCAGGCTGGACTTTTTTCTCACCCATACAGAAAAAAAAAAATAAAAAAAAATCACACACCAAAAGATATGTAGTCCTACAAGAACAAAAGCAGTCCTGCAAAATATAAATGGTTTTAGTTCCTCTTGGTCATACCTGCATGAGAGATTCTCACCTTATTTTTATAACCTGACAAAAGACTGAATATCTCTACAGTAAGAGAACTCCACCTTAAAATTTCCAAAGATTCAGCAGCACAAAGACTGGACAACCTAAATACATCCATGGTCTCACCTGCTTACACCACAGAAATAATGCAGCCCTGCTGATGGTTACAGCACATGCTCCCCAGAGGACTGGAAGAGTGACTACTACAGATACCTTGTCAAAATCCTGACTGAGAGAGAAACTTGCTCTCTTGGACCCTTTTCCACCACAAAACAGGCCAGTGAGCTAAAATATCTTCTACTGTTTCCCATTTAAAAACCACCACCATTTAAATGCTACCAAACCAAGATGAGGCTAAAATGTGTATAAACTGCAGTTTATATGCACTGTGCCTGCAGCATGCTGAGCCAGAATACCATCGCTGCTGCTGCTGCTGCTTCAGTTGTGAACTGCATGATCTGTGCTAATAGATTCAGAAACAACATGTAACTATTGCATGCTATATATCACACACTGCCCTACAAAATACAATGTGGGTATTCAGTAGGTACCAAGTATTTTTCAGATTAAGTATTCTAAACATTGTGCTTACTATGGTTTACCACAGACATTTGTCCTACCATGTCTCTGTGCATAACTCACTTCCATGACCTTACTACAGCTCTAAGCTTGATGCTTTAATTATTATTATTAGTTTGAACAGTGGTTAGGTATTCTGCTTCTACACACACAGAGCACCTCTGAAAAAGTATGGATCACGGCATATATACAAACTGCGAAAGAGAAATGCTGCCTCTGTAAAAATATGTGCCCCATACTCATGCCTACTTTAAATCACACGAGTGAAGTAGCAACCATAGCATGAACATATCTCCACATAGAATATTACTGTTCACGGTATCACTGAAAGTCATAATTAGAACATGCAAACAAAGACATCTGAGCAGGTCCAGAGGGCATAAACAACTCCCTCTGGTAATTAAAGGATTCATACTGCACTTTGTTTGCTTCAAAACAAATAGTAAAGTTATCCGAAGGAAGTTAACAAGGGTTGTAGTCCACTTACTTCACATAACATTTTAAAGAAAACACTGATTTAATAATAAAAAAGGAGGATGAAGATTTGGAATCTTTTCTTCTTTCTATGAAAAATGGACAATGTGATGAAAAGTGTAACAACACCATAAGACAAGAGAGAAGGAAGAACAGTGATTTTTACCAGGTGATAAAAATATCCAACATCTTGTTGAAGATTCTTACCTTATGTCCTTAAAAAGGATTATTAGATTTTACTTTCCTACTGTTCCTTTCTTACACAGCATCCATATGCTAGATTTTACTAATCAACATCATTATTATAAATCAACCAAATTTCATTGCTTATTTCCATTTTCCTATGCTCACCCTCCTCATTACATTGATAAAAAACACCTTCTCCTTCTCTTTGCATTTCAGAAGTCTAGATCTTGCCAATTCAGACTTTCAAATGCCTTTGGGGAATCAAAACTGAGCAGCAGTTTGAAATATGGCAAATGTTGAATTAATGCTCTAAGTACTATTACTGGCCTTTCAGTTTTTTAGGTATTAACATCTTTGCAATAAACTTAATGTGATGTAAAGGATATTACATTTACATTCTAAATGCAGACAATTCCTGTCTGGTTCTGGTTATTTTATTGTTTTCCACAGTAAAGTGTGAAACATGCTATGTTACAGGTGTTAAAAAAATCATCACAGAGATTATATTCCTATTATAAATGTAAAAACCACTGCTGGTTGATTATAGTGTTGCATTCTTTCTAGGGGTGCAGTTGATATGCCTGAGGGACAGAATGCCATCCAGAGGGACCTGGACAGGCTGGAAAGGTGGACCCAGATGAACCTTATGAGGTTCAACAAGGCCAAGTGCACGGTCCTGCACCTGGACAGGGACAACCAGCATTATCAGTATAGGCTGGGAGAGGACATACTGGAGAGCAGCCCTGTGGAAAGGGACTTGGGGGTGCTGGTGGATGAAAAACTGGATGTGAGCCACCAGTGTGCAAAGGCAGCCCAGAAGGCCAATCACATCCTGGGCTGCATTCAAGAGAACTGTGGCCAGCAGATCAAGAGAGGTGATTCTGCCCCTCTACTCTGCCCTGGTGAGACCTCATCTGGAGTATTGCGTCCAGTTCTGGAGCCCCCAGCACAAGAAAGATGTGGATATATTGGAACGTGTCCAGGGGAGAGCCACCAAAATGATTAGGGGAATGGAGCACCTCTCCTATGAANGAGTTGGGGCTGTTCAGCCTGGAGAAGAGAAGGCTCCGGGGGGACCTTATACTGACCTTCCAGTACCTGAAGGGGCCCTACAAGAAGGCAGGGGAAGGTTTATTCACAAGGGTTTGTAGTCATAGGACATGGAGCAATGGTTTTAAGCTAGAAAAAGATAGATTTAGGATGGATATTAGAAAAAAGTTCTTTAACATGAGGGTCATAGAGCACTGGAACGGGCTGCCCAGAGAGGTGGTGGAGGCCCCATCCCTGGAGTCATTCAAGGTCAGGCTTGATGAGGCTCTGAGCAACCTGACCTAGGTAGATGTTCCTACTTGTGTAGGGAGGTTGGACTGGATGACCCCTAGAGGTCCCTTCCAGCCTGAAACATTCTATGATTCTATGATTCTTACGCCATTTTTATTAGAAGTTTCCAGACAGTGCTGCAAAGCTTGAAGTTGTTTCCCATGCTTTTCAAGTTTACCCTTTTTAACCTGAAGTTTATTCTGTAACGTTAACAAAGTGAGATCATTATACTGATAAAAATACCTTATAGTTGGACACAGGCCAGGGAAGTTCTCATTAAAACAGAAGATTGATTCAATGTTCATAGCACGATTTAACAGAGATCTTGGAACACTTTGGTGTATTAGAGAAAGCCTGGGTTAACAAACTTTGCAGAAATATAATGTATTTCCTTCTCATTTGGAAACCGCATTTCTGGCCAAAAGCAGCATTGCATTTGAAAACTTGCATCTTTTGTTTTTTATAGTGCAGTACTCTTCCCCCCATGAAACTGCACAAAAAAGTGCAGTAGCTTGTGAAATGGGAGAGAGGCATGTGGAAAGAAGACAAGAAAGCACCTGTGAAAGAGAGGACAAAGTGAAAGAGGCAAGATGCTGGACACCAAAACCAAACATGAAGTGTTGACAGTCAGAGGCCACTTCAACTTTCCAGAGCTGAGAATCGTAAACTTAACACTGCAACAAAGCTGAAACTTACATGTTTATCTAAGCATGTCCATAGAGTACAGCATCTAATTTGGAGCAAGCAACATGTTCATGAGACTAGGGCAAGCCCGAGGACAGAACCCAGAGGACAAACACTGTGCTCTGCTATCAGAGATGAGTTCATACTGGAAAAATTGAGCCAAGTGAGGCAAGACACATGCAGCAGATCCTGCCCCCTAAAATTAGTCAATACTGTTTTCTCTAATTTCAGTTGAAACATAAAACTTTTACTAAAAATATGTAATGTTTGATTTGTGTTATCCCACCATTTCTTGCACACAGTACCTCTTTTAAGAAGGAAAACAATATTTAACTAGGTTATAACAGTTGATATATGGTGTATACAGTAGTGATAAAGTCAAACAGAGAGTTTTCTTTTTAAAAGAAAAACCTGTAGATACATAGTGTGGATATGTCCAAATACTATTTCAGCAATTGTAAAAGTAACATTCAATGTGTGAGCAAGGGATGTGCTGTGGAGTCCCAGGATGTGAGAAAGATCCACTTGACAGAAACTTCATTTGGGCAGCAAAGATCTTGCACACATTAAGAATCAGTTACTGCCTCCTAATGTTAAGTGCTAGGACTGCTCTTGGCAAAAGCTTTCATCAGAGGCTTTTATGAGACTAAGTATAGCCAAACAACACAAAACATAAAGCGCATGAGAAAAAGCACACTGGGAGCATTTGGGGAAATCATGATTAAGTATTTAAAATAATTTCACAGAATCACAGAATGGTAGAAGTTGGAAGGGACAAGACTGGACCTAGAACTGATCCCTGGGTAACACTGCTAGCTAAAGGCCTCCAACTAGACTCTGCACCGCTGACCACAACCCCCTGAGCTCTGTCGTGCAGACAGTTCTCAATCCACCTCACTGTCCACTCATCCATGCTTCCTCAGCTTACCTATGAAGATGTTATGGGAGACAATGTCAAAAGCCTTGCTGAAGCTGAGGTAGAAAACATCCACTGCTCTCCCTTCATCATCTACCCAACTAGTCACGCCATCATAGAAGGCTATTAGATTGGTCAAGCATGATTTTCCCTTGGTGAATCCATGCTGACTACTCCTATCCTTGCTCCTGATGTTCTTGCCACTTTGCTGCTGTTATGCAGAGAATACAACATGAAGCCTTAGACCCTAATTGTGTATTTACACAAAATACAATCTTTGTTTATTGCAAAGGTTCTCAAAGGGTAGTTATCTGCTAAAATTTCTGTTACAATTATTCTTATTATTTCAGCTTAAATACTATAAATGTACTATAATGTGTATACAGTGAAACTGCTTGAAGATTGTTTTTCAGTTTAATGCCTATTACTACACATAAATAAAAATTTAAATTAAAAATCTCTTTTGTCTACTTTTTTTCTGTTTTGCCATAGAGTATGTTTTACATTTCAGATAAAAAAGCATATTGCTTTCATATAGCATCTGCCACTGGGCCATTTGAGATTAATTTGGCACATCTTTTGTAAATAACAGATTTATTATCAGAATTTCTTCACATTGGATATTATTTCTCTTTAGGTCCAAAGAATTCTCTTTGTGAGAATAAAACAATACTCCTTCATAAAATAATTAAAATCACTGCAGACCTTTTTTCAACTAGTAAGAACATTAATTGGGTTCACCATCAAAATGTGATAACATGTAAAATATCTTGTTTTGCATGTTAATGCTTCGTAATTGCACAGAGCTTTTCAACTTCAAAGCTCTTTACATGAATTAAGTGGATGTCCCTGAAGACCTGAGGCAAAATTTTCTTTGCCTACTAAAAGAGATTTGCACCAGACAAAAGCTTTGTGAAAAACACAAGACTGCACTTTGTTGTTTTAATCTACTGTTCTTGCACGAGATAAAATATTACTACCATTTTGCAGATGGAGCAGTGGAAATATGGAAGAACTGATTGGGACTATCCCTGCTCATATGAAAACTCTATACTTGACCTTGGCTGTGGCACATTGAGCAAGTGAGAACCAAAATGCAAGATAGTTCAGTTTTCTAAAGCAATGTCAACATAGCATTCAATTATTCCTTTACTTCCCCACCAAAGATCAAGCTGCCTGAAAGTCCGATGATTACCTCCAATTGCGCTGCTCCACACACAATGCCTTCATTCAAGCAGTCAGGCAGACAGAAATGCATTTGCTAGAATTCAGTCAAAAGCTGTTATCTGGTACTCTGCTTTGCTTCATCAAACGACATTTCAAAAGGTACTTGCTAAAACCAGGAAGTTTCCCAAAACCTAGGAATAATGGTTACTCCTTTCTGTCAGACTGAAATCTATCACAAATCACCACTTAGTATTTTTAAACTGAACTTTCTTTTCACTGTCTTTTAAACCACACTACAGATTGCAATAGACATTTACAACCTATGAGCTAAAGCAGGAATATTTTTTCAGCATCCTTTGCCATGATGACATATTTTGATGAGTTTAAGTAAGATCAACAAGCATTCCTCTTTGTACTTACCATGTGATTTTTATGCCACTTCACTGGACACAAGGAGTAATACATTGGGTCTTTTTATTGCTCAAGTAGAAAGTGCTTATTACCTATTTATGTTTATATATAGGAATAAGGAAAGAGTTGTTTCAAGTGGCATTTATCACACTGTTGTAGTGGTTGATTTCCTCAAGATAGTTTTCTGGGGTTTTGGTGCAGTTTGTGGAGGCACAGTTGCAGGTCTCAGAGGAGGAAAGCTATTACTGGGATTTATCCCCAGCCCTCCATTTTCCAGAGGAAATGGAGGCAGAGGAGGTGGTGGTGGTGGAGGTGGCAGAAGAGGGCACTGGTGCAGCAGCTTTCCCACAACACGGACAGGTTCACTGTGCAAATGCACCTCCCTGTTTTTAATGTTATACCGAACATCACAATCAGGGCAATAGCCATGGTACTGCACTTTTTCACTAAATCGTACCCGTTCCCTTGCTCCTGGCTGAGGACACCGATCTTTTTTCTCAGGTCTGTGCATCAGAGGCTGTATTGCAACTTTCTCCAAATTACTGTTCGGTATACAGCATATATCTCCATTTGGGATGCGGCTGGGCCCAACTGGCAAACCCCCATTTCGCAGTAGGGTACCATTAGTCTTGACAGGGCTGGCCAAAGAAGGCAGCCTCAGAGGCTCATCACACTTGACAGGCGTCAGTCGTGGTGGAGGCGGGGGAGGATTTGGTTTCCGCAGCACAGTGAGGATAGCTGAGGGGTGTGCAGGTGGCTTTATTAGTGGTGCACCACCCTGAACCTTGACTTTCTCCAAGCTGGAAGCTGTTGTGCTGCTGGAACTGCTGTTGAGCGTGTCTGTTTTGGAACTGTCTGTCATCTCATCCTCCAGCTGCAGGTCGGAAGTCAGTGTGTCAATCTGGTCAACCACCTGCACAACAGCCAGATTGAAAATGGTGAGAAAAGCTTGCCCCAGTGAAGGCACAGAAAAACAAAAGCTCTTTCCACTACCAATTTAGTCCCTCCCAGAACAGAAACATCCACATTTTGATCATTCTTTCTTTCCTC
>VZZY01018721.1:0-24477 GCA_013400335.1 Eurystomus gularis | reverse complement strand
GGGCTCCCCCCACGCCACGTGCCGCCTGCCTTGCGTGGCTGCAGCGCCCGGAGCTCTGTGCGAGCGGTTGGCGAATGCCGGGCTCTGAATACAGCAGCGCGTTTGTAACTTACTGCTCTTTTCGCAGGCTGCGAGCTGAAGGCGGACAAGGAGTATCAGTTCAAAGTCGATGACGAAGAAAACGAGCATCAGCTGTCTCTGAGAACGGCACGTATCGTTGGGAGTTGTGGCGTTTCGTATTTTCGGGTGGCTGTGTGCGGTGTTGTGGGAAGGGAGGGTTTTGGCACGTCCGTAATTGCTTTAAATTCGGTGCTGTGTGAAGCGGTGAAGCCGTACGCTTTCACTGGGGCTGGAGCGCGCTGACGCTTGAAGTATCGGGAAGAAAAAGGTTTCAAATACTCGTGTTTTACTGTTTACAGTAAGCGGTGCAAGGCTGGGCAAACTGAAAAATGAACTCCTAGTAGGCTAGTAAACCTATATTAAACGTCTTTAAAAGCCTGAATTATCTACTCTGACATCTCTGGTGCTATACTTCAGATGTTACAGGAGCACAGAGAGAGAATAGTTTTATAAGGATTTTACATGGCTATGTTTTAGTAGGCTTTACTAGAAACTTTATTTTGAACAGTTTTTCCAGACGCTCCACAACTGTAATGCTTTTTTTCAAAAGAAGCTAATACCTAAGTGGGAAGGGAGGGAGGAGGTTTATCTTTTGCTTTGTTTTCCTTGGTGTTGCCCTCTACAAGTATGTAACTGGAAAATGCCATCTTTCGTTCAGAGAATTCATCTAACAGACTCCTCACGGAGCAGGATACTCCTGGAAATGAGGGTCTGTACACTGAGAGTTCTTAAATGCATCCTTAGGTCTTTCTGCTGCTACACACACAAGGCACTATTTCAATGTCCTTATTCTGGGCTGAGCATGTTCCTTTTCGTTAGAAGAAAGATAACATGCCCCGATTTCACAGGCAAGGAATTGAAGAGTTGTAGCATCTATCTGCTTAATGGTTTACTTCTGTTTATTCAAATACAAAGGGACACCTTGATGATACCTGGAAACAAAAGTCTTGTAATTGTGGATTCCTTTCTAGAGGAGACTTGTATAATAATACTCTGCAAACTTACTCTTAGCGATACTTAAAACATTTTTATACAGGCATTATGGTTATGTGAATCATGTGTCTTCAATCCTTGCATTTTATGAAAATTGCAGCCTGGACTTGACAATGACTAATTTGTTCTTAATTAGAATTTCTTTTGAGGGAAGAATGTAACGGTGAAGTATGTACAGGACAAGTTAATGCAGATAATTCTTATATCTGTATGTTTGTCATGTAGATGAAATTAGTCAGTGAGCGATACTTAAGTTGTATGGCTTTGTACAAAGATCTGGTTTTGAAAAACTACCTATGGCATCTCTTCTGATACTGTGCACTCTTCATGGGGGGTGATGTGTACTAGTATATAGCTTTTTAGGGTTGTGGTGAAAAAATATCACTTGATAACCTGTCATTTTAAAGGGGAAACGCAATACACAACAAGGGTTGAAGTAACAAATCACAAACTGGGAATGTCTAAGAGGCTTGGAAGATCTTAGACATAGCTACAAACAGAAAATGTTTTGGCTAGCAGGGGAAAACAAGTTGATGGAAAATAAAATATGAAGGTAGCAAATACCCTGTGACTGATCTGTGCACCTGATAGAAGATTAGATGTGTGAAGGTTGACTGATACATGTCAGTTGAGATACAGATGTAGCAGTGGTCTTGGGTACGAGATAGGGAAAGAAGCGGGTTGAAAAAGGGAAAAATTGAAAGTGGAGGAGGATTGATACTTGTAGGAGATAAAAAGTGACATGAGGGTTTCTGTAGGTGTCTTACTAATGGTAGCTGAGAACATAGAGGGGTGGTCACTCCTTCATTACCTGTTTATTGTTAGTGTGAACTGTTCAGTGGGGAAGTGAAAGCACGTGACTAGATACTTGCCAGACACCCAGTAAATAAATTAATAATAGAACTGGTGCAAATGACAGGAGTAACTGGAGGTGGAGGGCACGGTCTTAAATTCTAGTCCTGGAGGGTAGTCCCACCAGCTTAACAGTTCAGTGTTGTTGCTAACTCATTTGAGAGGTGAGCTCAGAGCAGCAGTTTCACCTCTTTAGACTTAACAGTAACCAGAACTTGCCAGGAGGAGTGAATCCTGTTTCTCAGCCTGCAGTCTGATACATCTAGTCTGGATCATTGACAGCCTGTCTGAACTCAGCTCTTGGGGGAATGGAAAATGAAGTTGTGTGGCTCTGCCTGAAGTGTTTACACCCACATCACTCATGGAGGGCAGAAAGCTTTCTTTTCATGGACACTGGGAAGGGAAACAGAGAGCCTTGTCCACTTGAACAACTGTAGCGCTTCAAGGGATTCTTGGCTTTCACATCTCTTGCATGTAATCCTGACTCAGATGCCAGAGGTTCGGAGAACTGGAATTTCAGGCCTGTCCCATGTCTGTCACTCGCTTGCCTCCCTGCAGCTATGACTTTTGAATCTTCAGAAAGTGCTAGACTTGGTGTAAGGAATCCAGGCTGTTGAGCTTTGAAATGGTCTGGGGCAGCAGCTCTCGGTCCTTGGTGAAGTAATGCAGAAGGCACATGCAGAAATAATCTGTCTGAGCTGAGCTGTGGTTAAGACTTAACTCATCACTGAAGGTCAAATAAACAAGTGTGTGGTGTGACCCAGTGAAGCAGTTGGCAGAGGAGACAGGCGGGAAGGGGAAGGATAAAGGCTGTAATTGTGTAGCAGTGATAGCAGTTGTTTCCTTTCTTTTAGCCATGCGTTTGCACTTCTTCCCCTCGGAAGAAGTTTCAGTGCTGATTGGACTTGGCACTGACCCTTCTCAGTGCAATAATCCAGCAGCAAAGGCCTACTTCTCACTCTCATCAAAACACACTGCGAGTTATACCTGCAAGTGCCCGTGTTAAGGGGAAGGAGGCTATGGGCTTGGGGAAGAGTCCAAATGAATCATTAGCAGTCGGAAATACAAACTTCAGTCTTATGAGATGCAGAACGGTGAATGGTGATTAAAAGACTTCAGCATGTTTGGGAAGGTGCTCAGAATGTGCGTTGTTCTTTATTTCACAGGTTACTTTAGGAGCTGGAGCCAAGGACGAATTACACGTTGTAGAAGCAGAAGCGTTGGACTACGAGGGCAACCCTACCAAAGTAGTACTGGCATCTCTGAAAATGTCAGTGCAGCCTACGGTACGTACAGGAACTTGCAAAACGTCCTATAGATCTGGTCTTGGGTGAAAAAGGTAGGCTAGAGAAGGTTTTGGTTGACTGAAGGTTAGTGAAACTGCACAGTGCTCAGTGTTCAGACGAGTGTCAGTTTTGGCATGTGTAATAAATACAAGCTAAATATGATTTTTTTTTTTTTATGCCTAGTAGACTAGTCATCTGAAGATTATAGGCTTTTTGTTCCAGTTAGGCATAAGTACGTCATAAGTATACGAAGCTATGTGTTTGTAAGCAGGTACATCTATAGTCTGTGTCGCTTTCTTTGAGACTGGAGTGAGAAAAACCCAAGTTTCTCTGCAAGTTCCAAGCTCTTAAGAGATTCTGAAGATAACATCTGCCCTTTCTTGATTAGAGGGCACCCTACTTGTTATTCCTGCCTCTGGAGTGTAACTGGAATCGGTGTTGCTGATGTTGTACAAGTAGAGCTGCACAATGCTGGGGGAAGGTGTGATGGATGACGTTCCAACTGGCATTGCTGCGAGAGAAGTAGAAACACGAGCATTGTTCTGGCTTTGTAAAAGTGTGCTATAATTCTGACAAGCAATGAGGGTGTAGTCAACCCTGTTGTGGCTTACTGACACTGATTTGACTCTAAACGCTTCTGGAGTATTCTGAAATGGAAACTTGGAGTGACTGTATTAGCCTTGGAGTCTGCAGATGTTGGTCCTCTTGGTTTCATTTGAACGCATTGTCTGTTAAGCACGCTTTGCCTTTAGTATTTGAATAAATAACCATGCTTTTTTCCCTTAGGTTTCATTAGGTGGCTTTGAGATCACACCACCAGTGGTCCTGAGGTTGAAATGTGGTTCAGGGCCCGTTTACGTCAGTGGTCAACATCTCGTAGGTATGTATTAGAATCGTAGAATCATTTAGGTTGGAAAAGGCCTTTAAGATCCAGTCCGACCATCTGGTTCTGGTACTTTCTCTAATACTGACCCTCCAAATCTTTCAATTCCCGGTCCTCAGAGGCATGAGGTAACTATAGGATAAAGGCGTTCAGAGAAAAGCAAAGGCTTGCCTACCTTCTCTTGCCCCTTGCTTTGTAGGGATGAGTCAAGTTTGTTGGCCGTGCAATTTGAGTTCTAATTTCTCCCCTTAAAAACAGGTGTTAGGTTCCCCATGTTGGTGTCTCCCAGCAGAAAGCTGTGAGCCTCCTACTTATCAGTTGAGACTGAGAAGCCTGCCTGTGAAATTGTTTTTGAGTTTGCGCTAAAAACTAAGCCAGGCCTAGTGTCCTTTGTAGAATCGCCTTTGATATTTCTCTCTAGAAGTTCTCTTAAACATGTCTCCTTAGAAGTGGAGAGAATTTTATTCTCAACTTTCCATGGCTTCTTTCCAGTCAGGAACGTTACAGGCAGTGTACGGATGGTTATTCACCCATTGAGGATTTCAGTGTAGCAGTTTTTGCAGACAACTGGAAAAGTTTCTGATCTCAGTGGTTAAATCGCTAGTAGGAAGCTTCCTCCTGTCAGTTCAGCTCCCCAGTAAGACCTCGCCTGTTCAGTTGGGGGTGATACTCCACCGCTTGTTTCTTACTAGCGGTCTTGCTTTAACCATTGTTAAATGAGATGGGTTTTTTACACCTTGCCATTTTATCAGCCTTAGAGGAAGAACCAGAATCAGACGATGAGGAAGATGATGCAAAAATTGTGAACACTTCAACAAAGAGACCAGCGAGTGGAGGAGGAGCCAAAACACCACAGGTATATATATACAGTTTCAGCTCATCTGCTGAGCTTGGATTGGTCTTACTGCTGCTTCTAGGAGTAAAAAATTAGATTGCTTGCAATGGTTTGCTTCATACGTGGTCCCTTGACGTTTGTGGGATGGATTATTTTGTGCTTGGGTCTTGACAAGTACTAAACTGTGCAAGCGCAGTTAAGTACAGACAGTTTCCAAAGCTTTGCTGCCCAGGCTGATATGAAGGCTACTATTATGTGTAAGCTTTGTCTGCTATAGTAACTGAGTGCATGCAGCTTCCAGTATAAACATCAGCGTACTGCAAGAGTTTGAATGCTGATTAAACTAATTAAAGTAAGGCAAGGTTCATATGCTTGGAGTGTGCTGTAAATTTGCCAATAGCATTTGTCTCGGCAGCTGTAACTTGTCACTTTGTAGCTAAATTCATGGAAGATAGTCTTGTAATTGTGCCACAAATTGTATTAGATTGCTACTTATTAAGATGAAATGGTACTGACATTTTCACATACTCAATCTTTTTAAAGAAAAAAGCAAAATTATCAGAAGAAGATGAGGATGATGATGAAGATGATGACGAGGATGATGAGTATGTATTCTTGTTTGGATAATGCCTTTTGAAATACAGGGTTAACTGTTTCAGAACAGGAATTTGTGACCTAACTGGCTCTTTTAGTGAGCAAGCTACTTTGTCTTCGCTCCAAAAAATCAAAATGACCTCAAGGTTATCTCCACAAAGTCTAAGTTTATTAGAAGTAGGGGGAAGTCCTTGGATGCACGCCTTTGGTATTGAAGCAGAAGGGAATGCATTTAGCTGCTTTAACAGCAGTAAGTAGAGTATTTGGCCAGCTAACATCTTGCAGTGTGTTAAGGTGGAAGATAGGCTTGGGAAGATCACTTCCTTCCTTCATGCTTTATTAAACATCTGATTGGGGAGAAGGCTAAATCCTGATGTTGTGAGAGCTGGGAGTATGAATCGTGCATTATGGTGACTGACAGCTTTTCTAATTTGTAGTGATGAGGATGACTTAGAGGATGATGAGGAAGAAATGAAAACACCAATGAAGAAAGTAAGTGTCATACATACGCACGTTGTGACCCTCTTCCTCCATGCAGGATTAAACAGCCTGTTTAACCAACAGGAAGTGTGGTAACACCAGGTGGACTTAGTATCTGCAGCTAAGTTTATTCAGATGGGGGAGCAGCTTACTAATAGGTGTTAATTAACTGTCCTGATGGAGTCATATGAATACTCCTAAAGCAGGAGGAGAGGGGAAGCTGTGCTTGTGTAAGCGAGAGCGCAGTTTAGGTCTGAACTCTGCAGATGTTGCGGTGCAGAAGCTAACTCAGGTGTCCTCTCCCTGGTGCGGTGTTAGATACCCGTACAAGGGATGACAGTAGTCAAGCACAGCTATGTGGAATGTGTGAATGGGATGCTTCTGATTTACCTTAATCCGTATAAAGAAATTGCAGTAGGACATTAGGACATGCCTCCGTGTGGAAGCACACCAGTGCTTTTTTACTTTGCTGCAGAGGTGTGGCTGTGTTCTTAGCAGTTCTCGAGTGCAGTTGTCAGACTGCCGGGATTCCATGTGTGGCCGTCGGGCAGCAAGCAAAATCCAGCTCAGAGATACGGGTTATGCTTTGCCATTTCAGTTAGTCCTGCATGCTATGAAAAAGGTCTTTTTAGCGATCTCGCTTTCAATTAAAAAAAGGATCTAAAATTGTGAGCCCGTTGGAAAATGTTCACTTCGAGCAGCCAAGTGCTCAAATGTGAAATTACATCAGCCCTGGAGTGCCATCTGGTGGTAAAATAAACTGTAAGACAACTTGGCAGCTGCAGAGGTGGAAGGCAGTAATTGTTTTGAACTTGCATACTTCGGCTTGAATTTATATGTTTATATCTGCTGTTGAGAAAAAAAATCTAGTTATTCCACTCTATGTTGCACTTTCCTAGTGAGTTGCTACAGGTGGTAGTGCACAGTAGTTCAAGGCCTGGTAAAGGCAATCTGAACTGTGGGTTTTCTGCGATCTAGTGTGGCGGAATGAAATGGTCTCTTGATTTATATAGGAATATAAGAATCCAGTTCTTAAATGCACATATGGCTTTGCCTGTGCACATCCTAGATAGTGTTTCTGTATGAAATGCCAAGCAAGAGGTAATGGTTGTGTTACAAAGAACAAATAGCCCCGAGTCGGGAATTGCCGTGCCATCTAGGATTAGTCTAATGCAATATCCACCCCCAAAATCTGCATGGTAATATGTAAGAAAATAGGTAATATATTAGGAGAATGCAGTGGAGGTCCCACAGTGTTGTGTGGCATCAGAACAAAACCTGATCTTGGCTCTGTTGTGCTTTGTGTTGCCCAAACAGTTTTTCGTTTGCGTTCCTGCAGCATAGATGCTTTTTGCTTAAGTAATGGGCACTGGTCATGCTGAGAATGCTTTTTTGTTTGGGGTTAAATAGCATGTGTTTGTCATCGAGTCTTGAGTTATGTTAATGACCTTAATATTTACTAGCAGCTTTTCATAGCAGATGAACTTACATTCTTTTTGTTTGCTTGTTTTCAGCCTGTCCGTGAGGCTGCAGGGAAAAATACGCAGAAGGCAAAGCAAAATGGAAAAGACTCTAAGCCATCCACACCATCATCTAAATCTAAAGTGAGTGAAGACAAATGAGTAAAAGAACCGTGTGTTCTAGCGCGGAAGCTAGTTTTCTTGCCACGGTAACTTTAAATCATGTACTAACCATTAAGTTAGGTTTTGAGTCTTAAAGTGAAGCATGCTGGGGATACCGTTCATTGCTTCATGTTCCCCTGTGGGACCCTTCAGTGATCAGTACGTAACCACAGCAGCCGAGGTTTGATGTCCTTTGTGGGTATTGGTGATCCCATGGTTTAACATGCAAGCCCGTATTTTTTTGTGTAGCTGCTTGTACAAGAGGATGGGTGCCAGCTGCCACCACTGTGGTACAACAGAGGCTGCTGCTAATAAGGGAATCTCACTTTACGGGTCCCTTTGAGAATTAAGTTTGCTTTCTCAGTTGCTTTGTAGTTCTCAGGCTTCCTTACGCAGCTTTGCCTTGCTGCATGCATGTGTCAGGAAGGTCGATACAACAATGAGTGTGGGATGGGTGGCAGGATGGCACCTGAAAAGCTGTGCAGTGTGTGCCTTTTGAAAGCGTGGCCTACTCTGGCTGCAGCTGGGGGTAAGCTCTAAATCACTGAATGTTTGGGCTATTTTCGGTTTCATTTCTGTTGCAAGTTGTGTAGGCTCCTGCCCAGAAGCATAAGATGCTAGTTGTAGTAACATCAGACTTAGATGTTGCTCATTTCCTTGTCTCTGAGGAATGCATGGGAAACACAAATTTAACTTCTGTGACTTTTTAAAAACTGTCTGAAGTATCTACGTGGTAGCTGGTTCTTGTATTCCCAATGAATTCTACAGTAGGTTTTAACATCCCTGTTGTTTTAGAGAACTTGGTCTTTTGTGGTAAGTAGCATTATGTATGTGCAAGTTCATAACAAAACTACTGATTTTCAGACTCCAGATTCCAAGAAGGATAAATCTCTAACTCCAAAAACACCGAAAGTCCCTCTGTCGCTAGAGGAGATAAAAGCAAAAATGCAAGCGTCTGTAGATAAGGTGAGTCTTCAGGAGCTTGGTTTCTCAGCCTTATTTTTACACTTCCACATATCAGAAGAATTGGGTGTTTTAAAGAACTGATCGCTGTGCTGTTGTCACAGTATGTTGATGTTGAAGCTCAGAGAAATGAGAACTCATTTGGGACAAAAAAAGCCTCTGTACTCATGAGAAACAAACCCACTTCGGTTTTGTATTCCTTGGGTAGTGGTGATGAGTAATTTAGTATTTCTCAGTGAACTATCTCAGACAAAACTTTAAAAAAAAAAAGCCAGCAACAAACTTGGGATGATATTATTCTAAAGGTGTTGTTAGACTACTTTAGAATGTACCACCGTACACATTTTAGGAAACCAGAGTAAAGCAGAGTTCTTCAAATGCTTGGAAGAGCTTGGTCTTAAAGCAGTATCCAGCGGCCATACCCAGCTGCTTGTAGGGCTTTCTAACTTCCAGAAGGGGGAGATGAGTGCTTGTGGTATGTGTGAGTGAACGGGTGGAGGTCTGAAAGCTTTTGCTTGCTGCACTGGAGATCTGGGGCTAACAGAGTCTTCTCTCAGTGGATGCTTCGTCTTTCGAAGGTCACAGGGCAGTCACTTGGCTTTCGGCTGTTAGCAGCTTTGATTAGCACTTCAGTTATTCTATGGGTGTTCTTAGATTATCTTCTGCTTAGATTCTTAATGTTCTGAGGCAGTTTTGCCCAGGAATGCAAAACAAGATAGTGTTTCAACATAGAGGAGATGCACGGTGGGCAGTGACAGACTGTGACTGGGATCAAAATGCATGTCCCTCAACTGCAAACCTGGCAGTGATGGGTGGTATCATTCTGCTGGGTCTAACTGACCTCCTGGATCTCGTGGATGCTTGGGTGGGTTTTTAAACATGTGACTCAGAGGAGCTGCAATTAGCGTTGTTCTGCGGTGTAAGCAGAAGTGGCCGAGCTGCTTGCAGTGGACAGATGTCCCCGTGGAGGGAAGCGTGCAGACCAGGTAGCTGGCAAGTAGCTGTAGGATATACTTCCTGTTGCTGAGGAGTGGGAGTTGCTGTGTAAGCACAAATATGTAGAAGCAGCTGTATTTAATGCTTTCCAAGGTGGTGCTAGGACATACCTTAGCAAGGCAAAAGGTTTGTGCCATAGCACTTCTAGCTGACAGCCAGCAAGTTAGCAGCTTTGAAAAGAAAAAAACAACGCTTGATTAAATAATTAGAGTGGAGCTGCTGTATTATGTAGTAAGCAGATCTCAACAAGCTAATAGAAAAGCTTGATAAAATCCAGAGGTAAGACATGGTTCTTCACTGTGAGGGTGGTGAGACAGTGGCACAGGTTGCCCAGGGAAGCTGTGGATGCTCCATCACTGGATTAGTTCAAGGCCGGGTTGGACGGGGCTTGGAGCAACCTGGTCTAGTGGGAGGTGTCCCTGCCATGGCAGGGGCTTGGAACCAGATGATCTTTAAGGTCCCATCCAACCCAGACCATTCTATGATTCTGTGACATTGTCCAATCCAGGCTTTTGGTTGCAGTATTGCAGTTGCAGATACTCCTTTTGTAGCTTTGTTTCCTTTGAACCTAAAATTGCTGTCTTCCACAGTGTGCTGAGTAGCAGCTAAGTGTGCTATTGTAGTAGCTATATTTAAACTGGTGAACCTGAAAAATGGGGAAAATGTTACTCATGGGCCACATGAAGGTAAATCAACATCTCCTAAAATAGTTGCTGTATTTTGCCTGGGGGTAGGAGAAGACATGAAGGTAAACCTAAATCCATGAGTTATTACTGAGTCTTTGTACACTTGAGTATGTACAAAGACAATTTCAGAGATACAAGCAAATGTCTTTAAATTCATAGAACTGACATGTCAGAATGAGTCTTAAAGGGTGGGTGGGAGATGAGTTTGGTTTTTGCTTTAGAGAGCTGAAGTGGAAAACCTTACCTGTGAAGGGTAGCAGTGTCTCAAGTTGTGCGCGGTAGTAAGAGTCCAGAAATACAGAATTGGTTCTAGTTGCTCTGAATAGCATATGAATGTTGACTACGGGCAAGGTTACTTTAAGTGGTGGATGGTTGCTGTTAGGTTTTTGAGCATGAGCAAAGATGCTTGTACGGCCGTTGTGTGTGGGCACGCCCTCCTGTGAGAAATACCCGGGTACTGTAGTAGAGAAGCAAACTTTTGGAAATGGTTGAAAAGCAGATTTGTTGCAAGGTGGGTTCAGTGGAATTGCAAAGGGCTTAAGCTTTTTAAGTTATTTTTTTGAATCGTTAAATGACCTGCATACACTAAAGCTTGCTTCTTTCAAAATAGGGTACTACCCTTCCAAAGCTGGAACCCAAATTTGCCAACTATGTTAAGAATTGCTTCAGGACGGAGGACCAGAAGGTAACTGAATTTATTGGAACTTGATAAAAGTCCAGAAACTTTTATAACCTGACTGAGGGATTCTTTTCCACTTCTTAATCTTTACAAGCTTTGGACTGTTTCAAAGGGTTACAAACCATGAACAATACTTCAGATTAAATAAATGGGAATGGTTTTAAGGGTTTAGTTGGCTAAGATGAGAAAGCTAATATTTTATTACATTTTTCCAGCTTTTATATGGTTGGTAAATTATCTCTTGCTTACTAAACCCACAGAATTTTCCTTTTGGCACCATCTTGGCTAAGGAAATGAGCTGTGGTTTTCCTTGCTGCTGAATTTGGCCACCTAGGCCAGTCTGCTGTTCAGCCTTTTGTTGGGGAGGGTGTCTGGGAGGGGGAACTGTTTTGCGATGGAGATTATGGCTTTCTTGCTACATTTTCTCCCAAAGTCAACTGAACTCGTGTAAGAGGGCGAGCCAAAAGGTGGTATCAGGAAGCAAGTTTCTGAATTAGTTGTTACTCAACATCTTCTAGGCTAAAATGTGTCTTAGATTTCCCTATCAAAATTCCTGTGAGTTAAAACTTTCTTCCAGTGACAGAATTCTTTATGCTTTCCTGCTTCCCTCAGTGGTTCAGAGTAAACTTGTCTGATAGACAAATTGATAGGTTCTTGAAAGAAGGCTTCAAAGCAGTTAGCCTCAGCTACTGGAGTTGGTCTGACAGGAGCCAGGGTAGGCAGAGTTCAGCCAATATTTGCCTAGCTGGTCCACACCCATCCTCTCGCTTACCTTCACTGAATTCTGACTGCTGGGACTCGGTGAATAACAGTCTTCTAGCAGAAGGACCTAAAGTCTTGCTTTAAACTGATTTTCTCTGAAAGGAATGCATTTTTTTGTTGCAATTTAATGTCAATATTTTGTGGAGTAAGTGAAAAGGTTGTAAACGGAAAATGAATTTCAGTTTCTAACTTTTTGTGTATACTTCCAGGTCATTCAAGCTCTCTGGCAGTGGAGACAGACTCTGTAAGAAAAGAAAACAGTTCAAACAGTTCATTAAAATCTGCAGTCTTATTTCTGTAACCATTATTTGGCTGTCCTTTTTACAAATGCTGAAAGAGCTTTCCCTACCATGTCTGATAAATGTCATCCAGATTACCTTGCCAAGAATGTGTTGTCCAAAATGCCTGTTTAGTATTTCAAGACGGGACTCCACCCTTAGCTTCATTTTAAGTATGTATGGAATGTTTTGATAAGGCATGGTGGTGGTGGTGGTCAGACAAATGGAAATGGTGGGGAGACTAAATGTACGTGGAAAAAAAAATAAAATTTAGTATTTTAATAAAGTACTATCGTTTCTTCTTTATGGGTTGGAGATAGTCTGCATACTGAACCTAGAAGGTAACAGAGCTTTAGGAACTACTGCTAAGTATTTGAGCTGCTCCTCTTTACCCAGTACCCATCAGATAGACTCATTTATGTTGTCAACTTTAAAAACAACTCCATCAGCATTATGGCTGCTGAGCAGATGACTGGTGAGAAGACTTAAGTGGTAAGCGGGGCTTTATTCTTGCCTGGAAGTGACCACTAATAGTATAATTGCCTGAAACAGCCTTTCCTGCATCTCAGTTTCTGACCTGCTTCATTGCTCTTGGGTTTATGGTTTCTCTGTAATGACCGAGTTGGTAGGGCTTGCGACTCCACTTGTAAAATGTAATGCTTTTGATTTGGGAATTGCTGGCGGTGCTGGTCCTCCTAGGGGCTGCAGTCTCCGCGGTTGTCTCGCATAGTGACTCCCGGGAGGGCTTTGTGAAGAGGAGGATCAGCTCGGGTGTGCCTAGAGAGCACTCACTGGGGGAGACCGGTGCCAGGGGATGAGTGTTGAGGAGCTCATCTCCAGCAAATCCCAAAAGCTCAGGTGAGCAGGTAATGCTGTCTCAGTTCCTGCGGTGATTACTGCCTACCAGTGGTACCAAGAGTCAGGGTTACATTTTTGGACTGTTCTTGGTTTCGTAGCAAGTAGAAATGCCGAGGTATAGGGGCTCTTCTAGATGGAAGGGGAAAGAAAACATGGATGTCATGCCTGGCGCTGAACTCCCCCTCAAGGCCTTTGAACACCCTGTCACTTCAAGTGTTGAACACTCTGTAGTAACTGCAGTAGTGAGTGGGATGAAGACAGAAAGAGTACTTCAGAAAACATTTAGGCAGTTGTATGGTAACTATTACACTGATGTAATTCTTGCTTTGCGTGAGAATTTATGCAACTGACTTTCAGTTTTTCACAGCAGAGAAAAGAGAGTTAAAGCAGGCTTTAGCAGGTTGAGGTTCTGTCACTCGAAGGACTTGCTCTGTTGGGGTCCTACAGCGATTGCCTTCGCAAGACATGGTAAAAACTTCTGTTGGGTTGTGCTAATTGGGCACGGGTTCGCTTTTGTGTTGTTTTTTCTAAGTTGTTCTAGAAGCAGAGGTATAATTTGGTTTGTGAAATTGTCACTGGAAATATTTTTAAGGTTTGCTGTTATAAAAACCTTAGTTTCTGCAGCTGAGATTCTGGGCACGATGGAAACCAACGCAAGTCTCCAGAAGCAAGTATTTCTTACTGGAAAAACAAAGCCAAGCAAAGTGCATGATAGAGAAGTGAAACACGGTGCAAGTCTGGTGTCAAAGATTTCATTTAAGCTTGAGTATAATTGCAGCATGTGAAATGGCCGAGTGTGAGGGTTTGAAATGCCTGCTTCGGTGGGGTTATGTCAATAGATGATGTCATATGCACAAGTGAGAGCAAATCTCCCTGGTGAAATAGAGCTAATGGCACAGACAGGCTTATTTAAGCAAAATTGCCCTCAATTTTGGCTGAAACACGTGAAAATTGTACAGTAATTTCAGTAAGGGGCCATCCAGCCAATAAAATATTCTGAGTATTAAATATTTAAGAAGAGCCAGGGTGTTGTGTCCGTGGAGGTCACTGACCAAAGCCGGGCTGTGGGATGCGGGGATTGAGGGAGGATGGAGCCCGTCTGGGCACTCCTGAAGGACAGGGGATTCCTGTGCTGTAGCCAGGGTGTGGTGCAAGTGAAACCTTTGTCAGGCTGCCACAAAGCATCGTGAGGCATCTGCATCATGCCATAAAACTGGTAGCTCTGCCTGGCCCCCTCAGCTCGCTCCCTGCTTTCTGCCGGCTCGCATTCCTGCAGCTCCAGCCGTGAGAAGCGGTCGGGGTGGCTGTTCCCAGCCCTCCCGGAGCGGACATGTCTTCAAACACTGCGCTGCTGCTGAGACTGGCTATCTGGTGGTTTCAGGGGGCTGCCGGGCCATGCAGCCCTACTTCTAGGACAGGCACATGCAGCTGCCAGTTCATCTACTTTGAATGGGATCTCAGAGGCAAAATTCAAAAAAATCCTAGTTTAAGCTCAGAGGTCAGAATACCTGTTGAAGAGAAGATACCAAATACCAGATGTGGGTGATTGCCATAGTCTTCTTGGCTTTCTGCAGAGCTGAAACATGTTTTTTGCCATGGTAATGATGGCACGGTTGCAACAAAGTGGTAATGTTTTGGCTCTGTTGAGAGTCAACGAGTCTGTGTGATCCTGGTCCTGGAGGATGGCTTATTGGAGAGCACGGACGTACGTAGTCAAATGCATTGATGCAAATACAGACTTTTCCACTCTACCACGCAAAACCAACTCGCCTTCCCTTTACACTGTAGTGAAACACCTCTCCAGGTCGCTGTCCCTTGACCTCTCCTTTCTTCATTAATTTCTCCCCATGCTGTCTCTCCTGTTGCAGGATCCTTCTGCTCCTTCCTTCTTCTGTGCTTTGTGTCCTCCCAGAAGTGTTTGGTTCCTTACAGTGAGCAGGCAACTGGTCGTGTTCCAGCACACAGGATGAGCGGGTGTGCAGCAGTACTGTCCTCTGCTGCACAGTGTTGGCTGCAGGTGCAACTGCCCCACATGGGTATTTTCAGTTTGTCTCCAAGGCTCTGGTGTTTCTGGACATCTGATTTCAGAGGGGATGATGGTAGAAGGATACTGTCCTGCAGGAAAACCACTGTGTCCATCTTAAGGAGCTCTTGGCTTGTGTCTTATTCCTTGAGGTGTTCAAGAAAAGTGCGTGTGGCCACCTTAGGTGTGTCCCAGGGTTCTGTTTGCTTCTGTGAATCTAACTTGCCAAAACGTTGTCTCAGAGCCATGGTGCTCTGAAGAGTACGAGGCTCCGTTGCTTGCCTATGCTCAGCAAATGTTGCAGCCTTTGGAGAGGAGCAGCTCGAGCGTGGCTGGCAGGAGGGTGGAAGGGAGTGTGTGTGGGCTGAGGTAATGGAAAACAGGGCCAGGATGGGTGGTGGTTCTGGGCTTCTTGCCACCCAGACAGTCCCTCAGGGCCTAAGTTCATGCTGGAACTGTCCTCTCCTTCTCTAGAAACCTTACCCAGATACCCCAAGCCATGTCCTGTCTCCTTCCAGTGTGCCATTACTGACTAGCAGCCAAACTCTCCCAATCTTGCCTTCCCTCTTCCCTAGGGGAACAAGCACATAGATCCTTGTTCCTCTTGCTGGAAGTGAAGACTGGATCCTACCTATGACATGTCACAGAAAAAGCTGCAAAGGAATTGGGTGGTTTGGAGCTAAGTGTTAGATGGAGCGCCTTCATTCCCTGGCCTCAGCTGGTAGGCAGTAGGTCCTGGCAAGCAGCAGCAAGCGCAGTTGGTTGTGTGGAGTGCGGTTTGGAGGTTTTGTGATCTGGTGTCTATTAAGGGTTGTTTCGTCTGGGTCCTGGCTCTCCTATTATGAACGAGGAGAGCCGAGCTTGTGTGACACAAGTGGTACAGGAGGACTTCGAGGTGTGGCTGTAAGGACCTGCCCTGCCCTTCCTTTTGCAGACAGCAGAGGGAATCCCCTGCTCTCTCCAGCCATGCTTTATCTCTCTTTGCGCTTTTAGTGCAATTCTGTGTGTTGCTGGATCAGCCCTTCCGTGGCTGGCTGTTGGGTTGGTTGCTGTGCGAGTGGATTTGAAGCCATGCCTTATTCGGACCAAATAAATCAAATATATTAGAAGTTAATTAAGATTATGTAAGTGTGCCACAGAGACCACTGGACTCATTTGGTTGTATGCGCGCGAGGCCCGTGGTCGGTTGTGTGGGGATGACTTTTGCTCTGCTGCTTGCTCCCTTCAGAAACTTTATTCCCTTCCACCACTTCTGTCAGCTCTCCCTAGCCAAGCCAGAAGAGCCTTTATAGGAAAAGGCTCCTGGGAGGAGACATGGAGACCTTCAGTGGGCTGCTCGGCAGGGGATCTCTAACAGTGCATGCCACTTCCAGAGGTGTCAGGCGGGCAGGGATCTGCTGCCCAGAGGCTCCTCCAGCTGAGGGAATGGAAGTCGGCAGGCTTGAACAGCAAAGAGCAAAAGGAAGGAACACAATTAGGCCACTCAGAACTGGTGAAGTTTCATCCTTAGACTTAGTGTTTGGTTTATGCTGGTAGTAGAAACTGTTGTTTGTTTGTTTTTTTTTAAAGTGAAGGCAATTTTTGTTAGAAAGGTCCTACAGTCTTACCTGAGATCCCTTCAATTAACTGCTGGGGCCGTAGCCTGCTGAGCCCCATCCAATTCTGTTGACTTGGTATTTAAGAGAAAATTAGCTCCTCTTGAGTGAGCATGTAAATTTTCAAAGCTGAGGGGGTTTTTGTTTGTTTTTTTTCCATGAAGCATAACTGTAGGGAGAGTTGAAGGCATATGGTAGCTTGTCAAGCAACATCTCACTGCTGTAGACATCACACCTGTATCTGGGCTCAATTCCTGGAACTTCTTTCCTACTACTCTATGCTTGTCCCAAAGCTTGTAATTCTAATATTCTCCTAGAACGTCCTCCCTTTAACTCTTTTTCCTGTACTTTTAGGCACTTCAAATTTTCCACATGGAAATCACTTAACTAAATGACCCAAGCCCTTGTAGCTAGGGGCAGTAGCATGTCATGGGATCATCATAGTGAAGAAGGGAACCCAGCCCTTGTGATCTACCAGAGGCCACAGAAGGACAAGGGAGACTGGGAGATCTTGCCCTCTCTTTTAGAGTCTCAAAGCAGGAGAGGCACTTCTGCTTCTGCACACCTCTATCTCTGTGGTTCTGGATAATCCCTTCCAACTCATTCCCAGCTGGCACAGCCTTCTCCTTGATAAGTTGGTCCATCACTGCTCCTCAGGCTTCTACTCCCTGTTGTCTTCTGATCCTTATCAGTTCCTCCTCCAGTCTTTCTACCCATGGCTGTTGTGAGCAGCACTGACTTGCCCTGGTCAGTCTTGTGCCCTCAGTCTCTAGAAAAACGCTGAACATCATTGCAAATCTGGTGCTTCTGCATCAGTCTGTTTCCCCTTCTGTGTTGCTTGGCAAAGCGTCCCTGAGAGCAGAGGCTGGTGCCCTCATTTCAGTCATGGTGAAGAACGGCGATGATAAAAGCCCAGTCCTGCTGCTGCAGCTGCAAGCAGACAGAGCATTCAGCCTTACTTGCTCGTAGGGCTGCAAGGTGCTTGTGTGTGCCCCAGTAGAATGGGACCTCCAGAGATGTCGCTTTGCTGACCTGCGGCACATTTTTCAGGAAAAAAGTGCCACGTTTGAGTATATTTTTGTGGAAACAGCAAAGATGTCCTACCTATCTCTTGTATTTTTTGAGTTCCTGTTCTGAAGCCGGGTGTGGCCCATGGCTCCTCTTCAGAAGGATCAGTAGAAACATACTTTGTGTAGCATTGCTTTTGGAAAGAGCTGTCCTGTGTGTCTCAGGGCCCACCTTGAGTTGCTTTAGGTTGCTCATTCAGTTGTGCCATGACTGAGGATGGTGACACAGGGTGTTGAGAGGTCCAGGACATCACCAGTTGATCAGTGCCTGCAGCTGTGTGTGCATCAACCCCAAACTGCCCCAGGGGTGGTACATACCAGCCATGGGAACACCTGTGGTCATGCAGTGTCCATGTGAGGTCCTGCCTGTGAGACAGCACCTGAAGCAGTGCAGGGGCCGGGGGCAGGAGCCTGTGATGGTGGTGTCAGGGGGGATAGGCTGTCCCAGGGAGAAGGAGGCTCTGCAGAGAGAGGTTGAGATGGTGACTTGCTGTAGACAGCTTAATTCAGGAGACTTCAGTCAAAGAGGTTTATGTTTAAGAGCTGTCAAGCTGAAAAGCTCTGAGTTAAGGAAATACTAAGTTTTGAAGCTTAACAGCTTGTGATTTTTATACATATATATATATATATATTTAGGGGAAAATGAAACCATGGAGGAATATAAATCCAAGAAGCCAAGCCCTAGGATTTAATGCAGTGCAAAGGCTGGAAAGTGGAATTTCCCCGATTTGTGTAGGGCTGTCTGAAGGGGTTTATCTCTTCTTGCCTCCTTCCAGAAGCATTCAAGCAGCTGCTGTACCCCTTCAGAGAGGAGCTGAAGTACTCCTGGGTGGTGGGACCAAGGAACACCCATGGGCATCCTCCCTGTGCAGGAAACCAGAGCAGAGGTAGCCAGGCTGGTGGATGTGACGTGGGGACGTGGACTGGCTGAGGGGCCTTGGGCTACCCAGGGAATGGCACTAGTCCGTTTGTCTCTCCCTCAGCTTGACATGTCCATCACTGTCAGTGCTTTTGTTTTCCTTGTCCCTCTACTGATAAAGCACTGAGATTTATTTAATGAGTGTGCTGGAGCTTTCTGAGGAATCTGAGGTTTCAGTTCCCAAATCCCATGGAAATCCAGGAGGTGTTTCAGTGGAGAAAAACCTTTGCAAACCCTGAGACCCTGACTGCTGAGTAAGAGGCTTTGTTAGGATTCTTTTTTTCCTTACAAAGTAATGATACATATCACAGTAAGGGGTGTAGCATGCTGGGATCTCCTCTGCATGGGGCCTAGAGACATGCATATGGTCTAGAGTTGGAAGAGATAAGAGATGCTGCTCTTGCCTCCATTCCCAAGAAGCCCAGGAAGGGTTGTTGGCTGCAGAAGTTCTTGGGAGTGCTCCTGCAGCTGGAGTGGCCTGTCTACAGCACTGGTGACAGCTTTTGGGATTTCCTGGCTATCTCTGTCCTCCCAGGACTCGGGGCTTTGCCCTGCCCCAGCTCCCTTCCAGTCCACAGAAGGCCGTCCCGGTTTGTTGTGCCTCTTATTAGTGCTACAGAATGAAAGCTGCCACACTTGATATCCTATCATTTATTTTCTTAAGTTATTCCATTGTTCTGTTATTTTGTGCTTGTTTACATTTGCTGTGCATTATGTGCTTTTTCAGTCTTCATTCTCCAAGGCAGGAGCTCCTGGTGGCCAAAAGAGGCCTCCCCTGGCCGTGGCAGAGAAGACTCAAGTGGAGCTGGGCTGACACATCTATGTGAGCGCTCACTCGCCATCAAGGGACTTCAGGTCATCCTCACAGCTATTGTCTCCTAAATGCTGAACGATGGACGTGTTGCCTTTATCTAGGCTCCAGGTAGACCTTCACCTCTTTCCAGCTGGGCTTCCCAGCAGCTATTAAATAGCAAATACCCCTTGAAAAAAAGATGATGTCATGCTACACCTGCGTCTTGATAATGCCAGTCTTCACATCTCTTGACTAAGACTCAGCCAGATCCCGAGTGGATCAGGGGAGTGATGCTTCTGTGCTTGCAGGATTAATGTCTCTAATTCCTGGTGCCATCCCCAGTGGCTGGCATGGCACGGTGCAGTTCACCTGTTCCAGGCTGGCATCTGATCTGTGGGGCTTACCAAGCACAGCTCAAGGGTCACAAGCTAACAACTCAGTGAGCGTAAGGCACCCGGCAACAAAAGCACGGTTCTGGGTCCTTTTTTTGAGTGTGTGAAGGAAAGCTCCGTTACACGTGTTCTGATTTAGAGTCTTGGGTGCTCGGTGTGGGAATTCAGCGTTTCTGCTTTTGCTGTGTTGCCGCCGCTGTTGGGTGTTTCGGTTCATTTCCTATGCCTCCTGGCATTTCCAAAGCCCAGGCAACCAGCGGGGCGATTGCAGACACACATTGGGTCTGTGCTGACCTCCCTGGCTCTTCCTCTGTCTCAGGCCTTGGTGAAATCCCAGCGGACAAGCTATGTATGATTTGAGCTGCTGTTCTTCCTCCACACATGGTTTGTTTATGTGCAGGGAGAAACTTCAGTGCGCTAAAACCTAAATTCCATCTGGCGTTAACTGATAAGTGAGCCTTCCCTATGCCTCTTGGTATGCAGTGAAATCTGGGACCTTCAGGGGCTGAGCACCAGCACCCAGCAGCTCTCCATCCTCGCAGCTGCCGTTTGAGGGCCTGCAGTGACGCAAGGTGCTGAACACCAAATCAGGTGGTTCATGCAGGAGTGTGGAGCTGCTGCTACCTGCACAAGGCGGGGGTAGCATCACAGGGAGCACTGGAAGTGCTTGGGGCTGAAGATGGGCACGGAACGCAAGCAGAGCTGTCCATGGAACGCGAACAGGGCTGTCCACGATGGGCACAGAACACAAACAGAGCTGTCCACGATGGGCATGGAATGCAAACAGAGCTGTCCACCTCTGCTGCTCTGGCCTGTTCCACGCTGAGCACCCTTCATGTGCGGTTGCTTGCAGGGCTCTGTCTCGGGACGCGTTTTCATTTGGAAATAGCAGCTTTGCCTGTTAACCTTTCGTGTGGCCTTTCCCTCCTGTGTCCCACATGTAGCAGCGGGGCAGTTGGCCGTGATGCCACCTACCACCCTGCTGACTTGCAAGTCGCTCGCAGAATTTTCATGCAAGTTTATACGTCTCTCTCTCTGTATATATATATGTCTTTGTGCTTCCAGTGCTTCAGCTTGGTGCTTTGTGGCTGGCTGGATCTGAGTCCTGATGGTTTGCTCATCACCATGTTCCTTCCATAAGGCTGTGGCTGAGTGTCACGGTGCTAAGGCTTGAGTCCTGCCCTCCTGGGGGTTTCAGGGTTGTTTTGAGGCAGCTTTTCAATCAAATGGCAGTAACCACAGAGCACCACCTCCCTCCCTGCCTGTCCTGGCTTTGTGGCAGAAGTGTCTCCAAAATCCCTTCTTACCTTGGGAGGAAGTTGCCTTTTTCTATGGAAACTGGATAAAGACAGACTATGCACCACAGCCCTTCTGTAAGTTAGTTGTCTTTCCTTCTACTGAAGGTTTAAGATGTAGAAATCCACTTCAAGCTCATTTTCAGTAAGAACTGCTTATTGAAATGACCCAAGGCTGGAGATGCAGAAGATGACAGGAGCAGCCCATCAATCGGGGCTTGTGTTCTTTTTTTTTCCCTTTAAATCTCAACTCTAAAGGAGAAAGGGCCCTGGTGGCAGAGCGTGCCAGGTGCAGCAGGGCAGGATCCTGCACCAGCCTTTGCTGCCGGCTCCTCATTCATATTCCTAAGGGGTGTCCAGTGGGTGGGAAGGTTTCCCACTCAAGCATGCTGCTAAGTCCTCGGCCCCATTGAACGGGTTTCATGCTCTCTGAAACGTCTGCTCGTTGGGCGATATGGACCACTGGAGCAGGGCACAGGAAACTCATTTCACCGGGGGCACCTTTGCAGCCCTCCAAGCGAAAGGTCACGCTGCTCAGGCTTTGATTTGAGCTACTGAAGAGCAGTTGCTAATCCAATAAGCCACCGAGGCACTGTAGGACAAATTCAGGCATTTGCAGGGGTGAGCGGGAGGCGGTAACCCCGGGAGGTCCCAGGGAGCGCCCCGTGGTGCAGAGATCCTACCTGGCTGCATCTGGCTTAATAAAATATCGTAAACATCAAGCTCTGGGGAAGGTGCTGTGCTGGCCTCAACACCCTGACTCTGCTGTATGAACAATAAAGAGCTTCAACTAAAGATGTTCTTTTTCCAGTGGGCATTGGCTGTGCTGGCTGCGTTTGTGTTGGGGTTGGGCTCAGCGGTGAAACAACAGGTGTGCACACCGAGCTCTTAATAGTATATACACACACACGCAGGCATGTATTCATAACAACATGCAGATAAGTGATATTTCTATTTTTCCACAGGTACATGTGAGCTGTGTTCTTCAAGGCTGAAGATTCACTTAGCCCGAGCTTCACTTAATATGGGTCTTATTCTCCAGGTGCCTACTGGGATTTCAGAGATTAAAGGGCTTTGTCAGACTACTGGGGCACAAAATGTGGACCTAGTTTAAATAGAGAACTCGTGTGTGAGTGCAAATGAACTGTTTGCATAACTGAAAAAGAAAAATCCCATGTGTCCTCTTTGCAACAGCCTCTGTGGTGTTGTCCCGGCAGCTCTCCCTGCCTGAGGTGTCCAGGTACCTTCTGCTCTGTGTGGATCCAGCCCTGCTGGCACCGAAGCCCCAGCCAGGAAGTGGCGGTGAGAGGCAGCCGTGCTGCGGGTGCACAGCGCGTCAGCACAGCCCAGGCCGGCATTGCCTCTGGTGGGTTTTCCTACGTGCAGCTCTGCTCTAGCTCCTGTAGTTTTCCCTGCTTTTGGGGGGAATTAAAATTATGAACATTAGTGGCAGCTTCACAAATCACCTTTTTAGCTGTGCCACTTCCATTTGGGCACAGTAGCCCTGGGTGTTGGGCAGAGCCTTCAGTCGCTGTTTAAGGAGCCTTTTCTCAGAGACAGGTGATGGGGCTGCCTTGATGCAAAGCCCCAGAGTGGTGGTACATGTGCTCACGGCCACGGTGGGACTTCCATCTTTCCATCCCCTCTCCAGTGCATTGTCAATGGCATTTCTACGTCTGGCTGGGCTTGTGAAGGCACACAGCAGGAAAACATGAACTTCCCTTTGGATACTGTTTGCAGCACCAGGGTGTACAGGTGTAAAACACCATCCTATTGAAAGATCATGAGGTCCTCCAGGTGACCAGCATGTTGGTAACATAAAGCAGCTGATGGGCTCAGGGTGTTTGTGTTGGAGAGCAGTTGGGTCGTGCTTTGGATCTGAAAAACCTCACCAAGGAATCCTGCCTTTCACATTACTGTTGCTGAGTGTTTTCTGTCCTTGTGGAAGGAGGAAAACGCAGTGCTTTCAGCTGGCACAAAATGTCACCTGCAGGTGAGCTCTGAGCCTTGGCAGGATGAGCCTGATGACTAATGGTAACAGCGCAGCAGCTTGGCACCGTGGCGGCAAGGATGAGCACCAAGTTTCAGGTACCCATTTTCTGCACGGATCCTGCGTCCTCAAGGCTAGCTCTGGTGTTGGGAAAAGAGGAGGTGGAGCAGGAGAAACCTGGTTTCAGGTGAGGGTGGCCATGTCCTTGGTCTGGTCTGCAGTATGCTGGCCATCTGTGGGAGACTTGCGGGTCTTTTCAGGAACTCCACTGAGCAGAGAGGCCATGTAGGCTTCCCACAGCCAACTTCTATCATTTTTCCCCTCAGCACGTGATTTATAGCAGAGGGGTTTTACCGCCCTGCATTTGTGCATAGAAAAGAGTTAAAGGGGAAAAAAAATTACTGACGGAGGGCCAAAGAAACCCTGTCTCCTGCCCTGGGGCTGTTTCTGAGACAGTTCTGATTAATTTTCTGATTGTTTGGAGTTTTGGTGGTCAGGAAAGCTGAGCAGGAGCAATCAGAGCTGATGCTTGCAGATGGCTACCAGCAGCTGGAGGAATTATTGTCTTCTGGCTTCGCAGACCTGCCCTGTGCGCTGGGCTGGATCTCTGTGGGTGGCAGATACTGTGGGTGATGGCCTGAGGCACATGGGAGCACTGGGCTTGACCCCACGCCACGAGGCGCCTTTGCTGTGGGTGACTGAGCAGCTCCAATAGCCCAAGGTGGTGTAGGTTGGGTTCCTCTCCACCCAAACTGCTTCGAGGAAAAGAGACGTTGGTGGTGATTAGGAATATATTGATTATTTCCACATCTGAGCTAAATTCTCTTGTCCTGTGAGTCCCCCAGTTCTGTTGGTACCATGTCTGGGCATCTCGGTGAGCTTGACTTGCTGGGCTCGGTAAAGTGGCTCGGATGATCTTGGCCACCCTTGGAAGCGGCTTTCGGCTGTGGCAAAGAGCAGCGGGACCGTTGTTACACGGATACGTGGTGCTGGTGTCTGTGGCATCAGTAATTGGCAGCGGTTTGGGCTTTTTTCCTTTTTGAGTTGTGGATGCATAAGGCCAGAGAAGCATGAAGTCCATTAGATGTGCCACGTGTGTTGGAGCTGGAGGTTTTCTAAGAACTTGCTTTGGTCGCTGTTTTAAAACGTAATATTTTCTGTGCATCTTGGGCCTGAAACTGCAGATGGAAACCCGTTATGCCCTGGTAGCTGAGGGGTCCCCAGTGATGCGCCCCGGGGACTAAGGCCGCTGCCCGGCGTGTGTCTGGGAGCGCAGTGGGGTGGGCGCTTCGGTGCCCGGGGCGCTGCCGCTGGAGTGGAGAATGTGAAAGCTCGGAGTTGTGAGCTGTGGTTGTGTTCTCACTTAACAAGGTGCTACCTGACGTTAGGCTCTCTTCGGCGAGCTGGGCTCTGCGCGGACGTTTAACGCTTCCCGGCGCTTTCTCTGCCAGAAACGGGGGGAAGGAGTTACCGCGCGCTCTCACCGCGGCACTTTTTTTTCTTTCTTTACCTTAAA